>WOVY01009519.1:0-212802 GCA_013436015.1 Rhipicephalus annulatus
CGAACATCGCAATGAGATCACTAAACTTCCTTAAGTCATTCCACTTCGTTTTGGTGCCCTCGGGTCATCACCATGCCCCCACGTTAAAACCTGCAGATCGCACATCAAGCATACCGGTGCACTCACAAGTGCTGTGCAACGAGCTAGATCAGCAAGATGGAGTTTCAATGTTTCACTTTTCAGCACCCCCTTTTAGTCACGGCTTGCACGCGAAAAGGGATCGGAACTTGTCGAATTGTGGCTATAAATGATCATTATTTGTTAGGAAAAATGCAATTTGTGGGCTTTAGCGTGGCTCAGAGTTCAATTTAGCGGATGTTCTGCTGTGCGTGAGTTCGATAGATGTGTACAGCAGTCCCGTATTTTTGCATGGGAAATTCAAAGGGGATCTCTCAACTTTTTGGATTAGCCCATAATTCGATATATCATAGTTTGATATACCCGGATCGACTGTATTCTATAAAATCTAGAACCTAAAGCTGTTCTCAACAAACCAATACATCACTTTCTGAAAAGATTTACTGTCCAGTTTTGTACTAACATAATGCAACAAAGTGAAACTTACTTCAAATACTTGGTAAAGGTAGTTCTTGTCTTCCTTAAATGCGCGCAGAGGAATGGTAGCACAGCTACCTGGACTGCTTTTTCTCTTTGTCCTTCGTCTCTCACGCGCACCACAGTTCCATAGTATGTTTCGTCGGCGCCCTCTCCATCATCTGAAATAATGCAGGCGCACAGGCCGCCATCCTCTCCTGGAGATTTCCTGCAATTATTCCAAAAATCAAAGTAAATAACAGTTACTTGATAATAGATGAATTCATCTGTAGAGATATTAAAGTGAAAACTGATTGAAATGTAGAACTATATTACCACCCTACAATTGAGTGCAACAGCTGTGACACGCCAAAAAAAGAAGACAAAAACAGACTGGGGGGAATACCACCCTGAAACTACTGCACCAGCTTACTAGAACATGTTGTTGGCTAGTAGGTTCAGGCTGAAGAAAGGTAGGGACGTAAACCACATAGACAAGAAAAAAAGAAGTGGACGAGATAGAGCATTGATTGCAACAGATTTTGTTTGCAAAATAAAAAAGGCTCCTTTTGTTTTTGTAAAACACCAAAGCATATGGCAGGAAAATGGCGTGCACTCCACGATTATGACATCACTATAAAAAAAAAAAGGGGTTCAGCGGCAAATCGCTGTCACAACCAGACTCCCTTTCACAGTTATCTCCAACATCAGCAGGGGGTGTGCTACTGTGGCTCTTGATCTGAACTGGAATTCAATTTCAGGTACTTCCGTGCACTGTGTTGCAGTTTTGCCCCGGTGATACCTTGAAACATGTGTTCTGAAGGAACCTGCTGACCTCAGCACACTACCACAGACCCACAAAAGGACACATAACAGCATCAATTCCACTCTCCAGATGGGCCAGCTATGTGACCAAGAAGCTCCGTGCGAGTAGGCACACTCGCCCCGCATGACAACACAGAGCAGACAAACGCATCATCAGTCTGTTTGCTGCATCGCTTCTTGTGATGTCTGAAGACGTGACTTCTTAGGCTCTGATAGTTTTTAAACAAAGCTCCACAAGGCTCACAAGGGCAAAGGGCACCCCGCCCAACACACTGCTGTGATAGTGGTAGTGCTCGAAGTAGTCGTTCAATGTTGAAAAATGTCTGTGCGCAATGCCGGCAAGTGGGCATTTCTTCATTGATGTTATGGCTGCAATGAAGGTAGAGCACTTATTTTGCTAAATTACATTCACTGGCTTGTGCACTTTTTCAGACCGCCCAATTTTATAATAAAAACACTGCTACATGGTAATAATACCTTACAGTCTACAATAGTAGAATCATTCCAATATCTGGTTAGCATGTCAGGTTATGTTCAATTTCATATGAACATTAGCCAATGCTTTTTAAGCAGTCCTCTATATAAGAGCACAGTGAATATAAATATTCTTGACCTGCTACAAATGTTTAAACTAAGTTGAAGCAGGCGGCGCAAGGAAAAGAAATAATGACGGAGACTGTAACATTAAACTGCACAAATTCTACAGAAAACTGCACCCATACTTGCGCAACTTGGGTCTCTTAAAAAGGCTATTCCTGAATGTGCAGTCAAAAGTGAGCTTAGCATATGCTCCAACATTACACATGTTCACAACTTAAGTAATGCTATCCATTATATCGCTAATGTTGACAACAGATGTTCATATCTTGCACATATGTGAAAGCAGCTTCAGCCTCTCAAGTGCAGCCAGGTCCAATATTGAATACAATTACTTTAAAATTTTAGCTTGAAACATAATTACTTTAAACAATTACTTAAAGCTTTTTGTGATATATTGACTAATCAAACAGTTGATACCAAGTATGAATTGCACCGTAGCCTGCCAGTAGTACGCGCAAGAGATGGAAATGGGTGGCTTCAAGATAGGGCACCCAAAACTTCGCATATGCGATCGCTTGATTCTGTTGCCATACACCAACTTCTTGGGTACACACAAGGACTCCCATGCTGGATTAGCTGCAGTTAAGCAGTAGTATGGCTAAGTGACGTGCAAATTCGCAATGTTGTCGGGTGTAAGCAATGTGTCGTGCAATTCCAAAGAATGAACTGCTGAGCACGCAAATCAATAGACACAACAGAACATGCATGCGAAATGCGAGCGCCAATCGTACCTCACGGCTGTCACTCAAATTCCGCCAAGTACGGCAAAATAAGTTTACACACAGCCAAGTGACAGTTGCTGCCCCTGTCGTCTCCTACACCTATTTTTGTAGTAATGGACGTATGACTTGCAAGCGATGCAGGCATGGAAAACACGAGTGCTTTGTCTGCGCTCGATAAGACGACAAAGACACGTACACGCCTGGTGTGTACGTGACAGCAGACTCCTGCTGATCCGGCTTACAAGTGCACCTTATAACAGCCATGTGCATGGGCACCGAGGAGATCACTAATGAGTGCGTGCACAAACTGACCTGTGACATCCTCAAACTACAAAGATGCAACTCAACAGCAGGCTTCACCACAATAATACAATTAAGTGACACTAACAAAGGAAAAATGCCGTTATTGCTGAGTGCAAGCAATGCTTCATATAATTCCGAAGAATTAAACTGTTCACTGTACTGCTTCCTGCATGCGCAACTCAATAAAGGTGCAACACAGCGTGCGAGCACTATGGTCGTACCTCATAGCCGACACTAAAAATCCACAAAATGCACTGAAATATGCCTACGCACAGTAATGTTACCGTTGCTACCCCTACTGTTTTCTGTGCCTAATTTAGTAATAAGGTATGTATGAGCGATGCAAGCATGGCAAACACGTGTTTCATTATTCACCTTATAATAGCGACAGACATGTACATGCCTAGCTCGTATGAGCTGTGGCATGCGAGTGCACCTTATAACTGTTTATAAGATAGGTAATGATCGATAACGGTGAAATAAATGCCTACCTGATTGTGATGTGTGCCAGGTGATGGACTTCGCAGGAAGGTGAGAGAGCTCTGACAATAGCCGCCTGCCTTGACCACGTAGGGTGCCAGAGACCACTGAGCTGAACAAGTGAAGAGTGCGCCAAAAAAACTTGACAAGTGAGGAACCAAACAAATGAACTGCTAGCACTACTTGGTCCTGAGCACGTAAATCAATAACAAGATGCAACACAACCTGCATGCAAAATGCGAGCACCAATCGTACCTCACGGCTGTCACTCAGATTCCGCCAAATATGGCAAAATAAGTTTACACACAGCCAAGTGATAGTTCCTGCCCCTGTCGTCTCCTACACCTATTTTTGTAGTAATGAACGTATGACTTGCAAGCGGTGGCAGGCATGGAAAACACGTGTGCTTTGTCTGTTGCACTCAAGGTGGTGTGGTGTCCATGTCGAACGCGGACAGCATCATGGGCACTTCGGCATTGGGGTCACTAGTAGCCGGCGTTGCGCCCGCGCCAGTGTTGGGTCGGCGCGGGTGCTTTGTTAGGCCTAGCCTTGAACGTACCCCGGGCGCGTCCTCGTTGTGGGGTTTTTTTCGCTTCTGTGCTTTAAGTCCCGAAGATTTTGGTTGCAAAAGAGTCTTAGCAGCTTTACTGACCTTGCGCACAGGAATCTTGGAGGCAGGAAGAGAAGTTCCGGGGCAATCCGGCGTTTTTGTTGGAGCAGATGCAGCCGTGACTGATGTACACGACGCTCGTAGCGCCCTCTTAGGCTACGAAGGGAGGCGCTCAGCTGAAACGGCACCGGCGGGTGGTGCGGCTTTTAATCGAACTCGCGACGCTCCCTTTGGGGCAAACTGACTACTTTAGCGCCTGCCTACAATTTGTTTTTGTATTCTAGCCGACACCACGATGCACCGATGCTATCTTGCACCCATTCTATTGGGCAGTGATGGCCGGACACACCGCAGCAGTCGTGTTATTTTGTGTGACCATCAACGCATTTTTTTTTCTTTTGGCCTGTTGTGGTTGGGAAGAGCTATGGTGGTGCAAAAAATTTATCGGTTATTCAGGAAAAGTGGTGTAAGGGAAATAGTTCTGAAGAATCGATGTTCTCGTCGCAGGTAGTGAGAACCATTCAACAACCGATGAATTCTTCGGTGACGAAGTGAAGTCGCCGTCGGTGTTCACCGAGTAGACTCATGAATTCATAAAAAGAACAAACGTTTCCCCGAGCCTTCCAAATTTTATTATTGGGCTTGAGCTTGCATGGTAGGCTTGACGGTGCGAAACAGCGTGAAAACAACGAGTTCATACAAAGAAACAGCAAACCGCACCCTTTTAAAATACACTTCATTACTGTGTTTCATTGACTGCGTGTTAATTGGTGTGCCAACTATACAACGCAGCTACGATTATAGGATTGCTCTCACTAAACAAGTCAAGGCTTGCAAGCACGAAAAAAAAAAGGAACGAAAATAGGAGAACATGTACACTGTCTCTTCTTCTGTGTGTCGTGCATTCTCACGATGTGACGAAAAAAAAAAAAACGTAAACTATTATGCACACCATCAAGATTCACATATATGCAGGGATTCTTGGACGGGTATGTTTTTTTTTCACTATCTTTTGTCAATAAAGTCTCATAGACGCAGTACAAGTACCTGTTCGCTTTCAATCTTGCAAGATTGAAAACGAAGTGCAGCGCCTTTCGACGATATATATATATATATATATATATATATATATATATATATATATATATATATATATATATATATATATATATATATATATATATATATATATATATATATATATATATATATATCGGAAGCGAAAAAGCACGACGTACGCCGAAACACCTTTACTAATTACAAATGTTTCGGCTGATGGGCCAGCCTTCGTCAGTGTGACCACACTAACGAAGGCTGGCCCACCATATCGTCTCGCTTTATAACTTTTTATGGCAACCCGACTTCGCTACTAATAGTAAATTTAGCTTCCCTTGCGGTGAAGTATCATAATGCTGTAATTATCCTCTTCCTTAATCGGTAAAAACTCTGAAACGTTCTCTTTTTCTTTTTTACCGCTGCTATCCTTCTCCGCCTCTCCGAATATATATATGTATCCATACTGGCACTTTCCAGTGATCCTGCATGCAGCTCTTTTTCTCCATTGTGAGTTAATGAACAGTTTCTCTTCCTCATTCTCTCGTATTTCTTAGTCTATCTTCGAACCCAATGTTGCTCTAAGCTTAATTTCCTCATCAAAGCCTGCCCAGTTATCACACTTTCCGTCTTCGTTTTCTGACTTTCCATGAGCGTACAATGCGAATCTGCGCATTCCTTACACACTGTGGGACGCCTCATCTTAGTCGGCGACTGCAGCGTTGCCGCTGTATGTATACGTTAGCCACCCGCCACGATAGCTCTCTCAAGGCATTGTCCATGGCTATCGCTTAATTTTCTGTTCTAGTTCACTGTATCATTGTCGAACGGGGGGAATGGTCAAAGTTCAGCCAGTATGTCGCCGACAGCTCTCTCAAGGCATTGCCCATGGCTGTCGCTTAACTTTCTGTTCTAGTTCACTGTATCATTGTCGAACGGGGGGAATGGTCAAAGTTCAGCCAGTATGTCGCCGTGCACACAAATCACGGAAGCGTGTTCTTGAAGTACAGAAGACATACGTTTTTCTGGTGTTTTACGGAAGGAGCGAAAGAACGGAAACATCGACTGCTGCTTTACGGCAACTCCTGCTGTTTCCCATAAACCGCAGCACAGTTTGTGCTTTAAACGTCCAGTCTCGCTATTTTTCAGGAAACAGATGTTACTCTGTAGTTTCTACGGTCTGCTCCGACGTTAAAACACGGATATTTTTTACAGTGTACGGCACAAATATGTCGTCTGTCTAATTCGGTGAGTGGCCGCGCTCTTTTGACCCAATTAGACTTATCCCCAATAACAGAATCGCCTGGAAGGGTCCTTCTTTCTTCTAACCTCCGTTCTCACCTAAACGTACCGCCCATTCCCAAGAACATGCATCCTGTGCGAGACGAGAAACGCAGAAAGGCAAGGGCCCGGGCCCTCCAGAGACAATATGGCGAGGACCAGAATGTAGTCTACGTTGACGCAGCGGAATATGCGTCAAGATCCCGCATGGCCCTTGCGGTGGCTGACAATCAGGCAAATCTCCTAACTTCTTGCTCAATTGTCACAAATTCCTCCACAGAGGCAGAAGAGGCAGCCATCGCGCTTGCTCTCATCTCCACACCTGCCACCACTATCATTAGCGACTCGAAATCAGCTATTCTTAACTACGCCAATGGCTTGATATCATGTAGCGCTGCTCGCTTGCTACGCTTCTGGCAGCCTCAGTGCTCCACAACCCTGATCTGGACGCCAGCACATGCCGGCCTCCTTGGCAACGAGGAGGCTCATTCTCTAGCCCGAGGTCTCACATTCCGGGCAGGAGAAATGGAGCCCCCTCCACAGGTCGAGGAGCGCTTGCTCTCTTTTCGTGATATTCTATCGTATTACCGGGAACAACGAAGAATATACGCACCCCCAGCCCCATCCCTAAACATAGCGCAGGCCACACATTGGCGACGCCTACAAACTCGAACTGCTCCATACCCCGTATTACTAAACGCCCGTTACCCAGACCATTTCCCCTCTTCATGCAAACTTTGCGACAAACCAGGAGACTTCCTCCACATCCTCCTCACATGTCCCACCTTCCCACATCCCCCACCTCCGGCTGTGGCAGTGTCATACTGGGAGACCATCATGACCAGCACTTCTGCGTTCGATCAGCGCCGGATCATCTCGTGCGCCATGAAGAGGATCGCACTTCAAGGGCTTTCCTTTGCTTTGTAAGGGTGCCTCCTCACCGCGAGGGAGCACCCACGTGCCATGAGGGGGCTCGGCCCCCACGCTATACAGTGGCAATAAATGTTTCTACCACCCTACAGCGTCAATCATTTTCACTTTTTCGGAAATTGAGCCGGAATTCGATACCACAACCTTCGGGTCTGCAGTCGAGCAACATATAATCGGTAGAACACCACGGCGGGTATTAGCAACGTGATTAACTTGCGATTAATGACTAATAGCAAAAGCAGATAAGTAGTTAACCGCTTTGCAATTAAGTATATAACTTTACAGGAAAAGACCAGTGTCTCGGTCAACGAAGCTCAATGCACGCCCTAATCCAGAGATCAGTGACGTCCTGTACAGTCGCAATCACTTGCCAACTTGCATTACACGGGTACAAACTAGCGCACACGTGCGTATGACAATATGACAATGCAAGGCAGTTTCTTGTTGTATTTCCCTCCTGGGACTTACTCTTGTTCAAATTGCATTCACAAGGCACATTGAAGTTCAAGTGAACTCACCAGCCCTTCAATTCACTCAAAATCATGGGCACTATCCAGCTCACCTAAGTCACTGTATAGAACTGCGTGTGTATGTTTGCCACCACCTGCTTGCTCTCACATCTCTTTAGAATGAGCGCCAGCAATTACATCTTGTAGCTCAGACATGGCCGACGTCCTTCTCACTACCGGCAACACTAAATGTGGTTTCAAGGACCCAACGTATATAGGAGTGTAAGATGCAATACACCCATGCTAAGCATACATGAAAGCTATCTACCACTCCGCTGAACTCATTTAAGCACGCTCTCCACACATTGCCGAGGACGCTTCGAATGCACGTATGTATGTATAGACAGATTTAGTTGGACGTCCGCAGCCACTGCTGACTCTTAAAACACTCCGTGATGCGCTATGTGAGCACCGCTCATTTCACTTTATCACTTCGTGACATTTACTTGCTTCACTTTATAACTTCGTGATGATAAAATGAAACAAGCCCCGCCGCGGTGGTCTGGTGGCTAAGGTGCCGACCCGCAGGACGCGGGATCAAATGCCGGCTGCTGCGGCTGCATTTTCGATGGAGGCGGAAATGTTGTATGGTCCCTGTGCTCAGATTTGGGTGCACGTTAAAGAACCCCAGGTGGTCTAAATTTCCGGAACCCTCCACTATGGCGTCTCTCATAATTATATGGTGTATTTGGGACGCTAAACCTCACATATCAAATCAAATCGATAAAGTGAGGCAAGGAAATTCAGAGAGGCCTTCACGTAAGTACACTTGCAGACTAATATCTAATCGCTTCTGCGGCGGACGCATCAGAGTCTTCTCGGCGATGGTGTCTATGTCCGCGACACCGTTACGTACGCAACGTACAAAGTTCTAAAGCTTGCTAGTGTAAGAAAGAACAAGTCCCCGAAAAATTCTCGCCTAGCGCGAACAGTCGCCTGCCTGTCCGCGGAGAACGAGAGAGATGCCTCTCTTTTTTTGCACGTGCGCCGCGCCCTCGAAGAGAAAAAATAAAGGATCGAGTGTTCCGGGGCGAGAGAAACCGTCCCAGTTTTTTCCGGCGGCCGAAGAAGCCAAGAAGCACTATGCCGCCGACGAGCTCTTTCTCGCTCGCGCACGAGGACGCCTTTCTTCGGGATGCTTTCGCTTTGATGGATGGGGCGGCGTTGTCGTCATCTCAGCGGTCTCCTCTTTCCCTCCCAATCTCTTCACCGTAACCTTGTCTACGACTCGACCCTTTCCACGCACTCACACAACACTCTGCGCTGTCTTTGCACGCACTCTATTTCACGCTCCCTTCATTTCTTTTTTTTCTCTCCACCTTAGTTTGTTTCTTATTCGAGCTCAGGAAGAGGATCGAACGGAGGAGCGAGTACCTATATACGACAAGGAGCGCGCGAGAATAAAGCAAGGACGGCCGCTCTACGAGACGAGACCAAAGCGGAAACCGAAATCGCCGCTCTTTCTGAAGGGAGGGGGGGGGGGGGGGGAGTTGACAGCAGATAGGTGCTTTTTTTTTTTCGACGAGTGAATTAAGCGTACTGTTAGAGAAGACGGTGTAAGCAAACAGAGGGCGAACACCGAATGTCGGAGGAAAGGTGTGCTGGATGGAGGCGGGAAAGGGAATTTGAGGAACAGACAGGACCACAGAACAAGGACAAGAAGGGAACATTTTTCTTCCGGATGAGTAGCTTTGAAAAGGTAAAAAAAAAGAAACGTGTCGCAGGCCGCCGTGAGGTGGGCGCTGAAGACAGCGAGCAAAATGCAATAGCGTACTTCTTTATAAGAGAAGGATGCGCAGATCGTACGAACGCCACGGTGCTTTTGGCAAACTCGTAAAGAGGCAAAGTACGGGTGACCAAGCGAAAAACTCTGTCTCTCTCTCTGTCTCTCTCTCTCTTTGCGTATTTTATTTGTTTCGATAATGCGCCCCCACTATTACTATCCTTGCGATCAATGATGCACTTATATAGAACAGGATTCGATGTGATGTAATGCAGGGCGTTTTCATGTTGGCGGTCTCCGTGGACAGGTTCGGATAAAAGCTACACACAAAAAAAAAATTGGTTCGGCTTCGCCAGAGCACCTGCATACTGCCATACTGGAACAAACGGACTTCGCGCGCACCTTTCACGGATGTCTTGACATCAGCCTTTCAGGGCGCCGGTGTACAAGGCGCGGCCGTCGAAAGCTTGCCAGATGCAGCCTCGCATGCGCGTCTATATGCAGTGTGAGCTGTATTCGTCGAACAAGAGAAGCTGAGGCCTCTGGGCACCTCTTGTTCTCCGCTTTCAACGTGGCAGGGAGTCCGCCACCGGACGTAGGTAAAGAGCTCTCGTTCGACTTCTAGCGGTGATTTGTCTCCGAGAACAATCGGCAAAGGGCGCGTGCACGCAAGTTCTTTCTGTACGCAAGCAGAACACGCTAAATACGCGCGAGCTGAGTGACTGGCTGGCTGGCTGGCTGGCTGGCTGGCTGATGGGGGCATACGCTGCTAACCATGCATGCATGGTCTCTTCCTTTCGCTCTTTCGATTCGCCTTTCTTTTCTTGTGGTGATTCTACTTTGCTTTTTTTGTTGTTTGCCGATTTGCTATTATAGGAGAGGTGAACGTCAAAAGGCAGCGCACAAACAAATGTTTGACGCCCGTTCTGCAGGCCGGTTCAAATCAATTCCACGCTTCTTGAAGTCCGCGAGATGCCTCGGCTGCGGTATACGTATGGCGCTCGATTTGCGTGCCCAATCCTTTCACACCACGGTTCCTGGTTCAGAATGGACGGGAAGCGATCGCACATAAATCGCGGTGTGGCAGTTGTTGCGTACAGAAAGACAGCGATAATGCGGCAGAAACTGTGCATAACAGTCTTCCTTTTTTATACTCGTCCTTCAGGCCATACAGGTGGTGAATTTGTCTGTCGCCTAATGTTGGGACAAGCACTTCTTGTGATAAAAGGAAATATTTATTAAGGACAACCTATAAGCGAATGACCTTCGCTTTTCGCACTTCTGGGAAGCTCTGCATACTTCCTCGACGCTACGTTGAAGATGTGCCACTGGTTGACACCCCAATGTTTCTCTCTAACCTTTCTCTCAAGTCCGCTGTGTAGCGTGAAAAAGCAAACTTCATATAGTTATGTTACCATCGTGTACGTGACAAGACGAGCCAGGATAGTTCAATATGCGAGTCGGTGATTCATCATGCCTCAGATACGAGCGCCTAATTACGCGGAGACACAATAGGACAAGGCAAGCCCATGTTTGTGTCTTGTCGTGTCACTTACGCACTCGCGTTTTAACCGTATCAAGACAAGCGTTCTCCTGTAGCTTGCAAGGAGGCGAAAAAAACACTTTTCATGCTTGTGTGCACCACCGTGACCACGGCTGCTCGCCATACGCGTTGACAAGCACCACAGCCTGTCTCCGTCCACCCTGACCCTGAAAAAGTAGTACAGAAATGAATTCCCTAGCCTGACAAGCACGACAAGCACTGTTTCACGCGCCACTGCTCGTCGACTTCAAGAGCCGCGTTCCGAGGAAAGCAGTGTCGGGGAGCTAGACCACACGGGGGAATACAGCATCTGAGTAGGAGTATACGGGCATCCGCCCAACGATGCGACGCGCCATCGTTCCTCGGTCGTATCCGTCGACGCTGATGCAAGCGGCTGGCCAGGGATCCGAGGAGGCAGCAGCTCGCCCCAGTCTGATGGGCTCCTCGCGTGACCAGGCCACATCACCTCGCGTGACGGCCATTTTGTCCTCCTTTTGTACCAGCCTCCGCACCGACGACCGCGGCTGCCACAACCCTGCAACCGGCGGCGAGGTACACAACTGCAGATAATGCCCCTTGCGAGCCAGACCCGCCGATGAGACGACGCCGCCACTCATATATATATATATATATATATATATATATATATATATATATATATATATATATATATATGTGTGTGTGTGTGTGTGTGTGTGTGTGTGTGTGTGTGTGTGTGTGTGTGTGTGTGTGTGTGTGTGTGTGGAGGCTGCTCAGGAGGTTCGATCCAACCGACGCTTCTTGTCGGGAGTCTTTTAAAGACCCACGTGCGGTAAGATACAATCGCTGCATGCAAAGGCGTCAGTCCACGCCTTGGTTTAGAGGAGGACGTCAGGACAAGCACTTGTTAGAAGGCGTCGCGCTTGGTGGTTACTCATCAACCAATGTGGGTTGACGAAAGAAGTTAGTCAGGCTCATTTAGGTCTCAAGTGCAAGGGTGTTCACGTGCTCGCGCTGTTAGCCTAGCGACTCTATCACTGCGCACCCTATACTTCGCTATGTCTTTTATTGCTCAATGCAACGGCAAATTTACCTTCAGGTGGTTTCGCTTTGTATTGCCGCAATATTTCGCACATATACATAAACTGTTGCATCAGTGCACGCCCTATATGTGCTTGGTAAGCGATGGCATACATATGACTGCTCTAGGCTCTGTTCTCGTGCGTTTTTTTTTTTTGTCATCATATATCAGAGACTACGGGCAGTGTATTAAGGTGGCGACCGGCCGGAAGCTTTTGACTGTCAGCATGCAGTGTCATACTAAGCGTAGCCCAATGGGTGAACGTTTCTAGAGGGAAGCCCTGGCATCGTGTGTTGATTTCAACGTGTCATCAGCATAACTACATTAGTGCACGCACCGTTTATAATTGGTTACTCTGCAATATGATAGTGCAACGCCGGTATGTATGTTTGTCCTCCACGAGCTTATCAATTGAAACGGGGCACCGGGAAAGACACTTTTCAGGTCATTATGACGCATGTGGTTTTGTAACCAAGGAGTGATGATAAGCCTATATACCTTATGCACTTCTCATGTTTTGAGTAAGACCATTATCAAGCATGTGTTGAAAGCTTCGCGGCTTCTATGTATTCAAGGATACCCTACATTTGCTCTTAGAATCAAGGAAAAGGATATTTTTGTGCTTACCGTTACTCTGTTTCCGCTGAAATTTCAGAAGGCTCACGAGAATGCGTTACGATAATGGTAATGATGCCTCTACCATGCCTCATACCCACTCAGAGGGATTGGGCGAGAATTGATATGAGTTTTTTTAGACAGTTCAAGTAATAAATACAGATTTAAAATATCATGCTGACCTCCCTTCGTCCTCGAGCGGCCCTCTGGTATACTCGCCATTAATGAAAACCGATCTCAGAAGCCATGGTTTGTCTTATTGCAGACAACGGAACGGAAATAACACAAATATTTCTCACTAGCCGCCAAAAACAAAGCTGATAGCGAAGCCAAATGTTAACTGTATAATTTGAATTATGAAGCGCGATATATATGGCTTATTCGAACAAGAAAAGATATGTAGTAGAAAAAAAAAATCTGTAATTCTAAGAGAAAGACAAATACTAATCCAGTGTTTACGTTAGAGAACATTTCAATTGTTTAACATTAGTGTAAGTATACCATCGCTATAAAAGACACTAAACTTATCACAAATACTTCCATATCCATTTTGTTCACATATTTTTCTCTCCCGTCTTTTCCTTCTTTCTTTTTTTATTTTTTTTTTTTCAATTCTACTGCAGCACGTTTCGTGGCCGATTCCCCATTGTGCCATTCTCGGAATCATCATTATCATTCAGACATCAGATTTTGTATGTCAAAAGCCTCTCTTGTTAACTAAAGTCCCTCATTAGACAAAGTAGCGACACCCTCCTCCATATCCTCTCCAAAGTGTCCAACTCTCATCTCCCAAATGTCCAAACCTTATCTATATACCCTCCCAAACGGCCAACATGCGGGCACCGGCCCTATAACCCGGCCCGTCGGCCCGTGCCACTTTCCTACCAAGAATGTCATGTCACGCTGATAATGCGCGCAACTTCTATCCATCGCCACACATCTATCCGTCGTGTCCCTCTTTTCACTATCGCTGGACGTACGGTATAATTACAAGTAACACACAGAACGTTCTTTATCAGTGTGACACTGCATTCTTGATAGGATAGTGGCGAGAGCCCGGTACGGCAAAAAAAAACATAAAAAAAAGAAACAGGTTCGCGCGTATTTACCGGGCGACGGCCCATCTAGCGGAGAGGGGGAAGGTGGGAGAGGAGGGGGCTGGGCGGGGCGGCTCCAGTTAAAAGAAAGACGGTACTTTCCCAAGAATATCCAGAGACTTTATTGTTAACTTCACGGCAGCGCCACCGCAACTTTCGCGGTGCCTTGTCATACACTTTTCTGCGCGATGACGTCAGCTGATACAACGCACTTTGAAAATGACTTCGTTGATGGTGGATGCCGATTAAGGGATCACAGCAAGATTCCGCTGACGCTTCGTCACCGTTACGTGAAATATGTGACCGAGTTCTTTGCACAGAATAAACAGTTTAGTAAAAGTGAACGGCAGGGTGCACCACTGTGTCTCTACGTAAAGCCACACGTGTGCAGAGGGTGGGCAAAGTACGCGCCACATCAAACACCAGCAGATGGAGAAAACCCTCTAAAAGGATAGTTCCGCTGCACTCTCTTCACCACCTTACACTTACGAAAAAAAAATTTATGCGAACAAAGAAAACGTAAAACATCATCAGTCCCCTATCAGCCCCACCCCCTTTTCCTTCTCCCCTTCAAAAAAAAATACACGGACAAACACTAAAACGATGGACCAGAAGACGCGCAGTTTCGGATAGGTTGAATCGTAGGCAATATTATATCTCGGGCACAAATTGAAAATGACGGGGACAGAAAGAAAAAAAATAATTATTGCAAACATAGTAATGAAAGACATAACTAGACGAAAAAAATATCCCCCTTTTTTTATCAAGACCACAAAACAGTGAGCCAGAGTAGTTTTCTTTGACTTAATTTACTTTTCATTTCGACGAAGCCCCGAGTATGCATGCGTGCGGTAAGTGACACAAAACGTGCGGGCAAAAAACAAACGTCATCCCCGGAACCCACCATTTATGTTCCCCGTTGATTCACGGTTAAAGCTAAAAAAATTTAAAAAATAATAAGTTTTTAAAGCCTAAGAGAGGTAGAGGGGGAGAGAAAAATGAAACGTTCACGCAGACCAACGGCTCAGTACGACGCATTTGACGAGAGCAACGACTGTTCTTAAAACGCGCTGTACGACGGGGATAAATAGAGAGAGGCCCGGCATACAGAAACGAATGCAGGGCGCTCTCAAAAGCGAGGACAGGCAATGAAAGCAGAAGAGGACTGCCAGGAGGGCGGCAAAAAAGGTGGGAAAGGGGCGGGGAAAAAGAGGTAGAGGAGGGTCGCACATCGCCAGCGTGAATGGGAAGCCCTGAAAAGAGTCAGCGCGGTACAAACCAACCGGATGCTTTCCGCTTGTCCGATTCGGAAGATTGATGTCCATTTCCGCGGATAGCGGTTATGAAAGCAGCCGAGTGGATGGATGTTGGAGGGGGGGTGCCGACTATAGCAGAGCGCGGGATTGAGGCGCCACGCCAAGGAAAGTACCGCGGTGGCAGGGCGCTGGAGCGATGCAGAGCAAGCCGCGCGGATTAAGAGCGTTTCGGCAGCGGATTAAATCCGCGAGCAGCGGCAGACTCGCTGAAGCCGCTGGCGCAGCCGACGACGCGGGAGTAGGGCGAACTGCGCCATTCTCTCTCTCCCACTCTCCACAGGTCTACTTACGTACCACTTGGTACGAAGTGACGTCAAATAGGTCCGCGGTAAACGCGAGCCACCGTAGAACGTGTCAAAGTCGGCTTAGAGGGCGGCCATTGTGCAGTGCGGATTTGCGGCGACACAACTGCAGAGTGTGCGTGTTTTTTTATGCGCTTGTTCTTTGAACGACCACGGGACGGGCCGTGCCAGCTTGCGGTGTGCTGACAGCTTCATCTTCCAGAGCGGGCATTTTAGCCGCCGCGTCTCTTGGGGCGCCCTTATCGACGAGTGATGTGCTGAAAGACACTGCCACCTACACGCTTAATTACCTCTGTTCTCAAATAGTCACGTGATGTGCGAATACATAACGAAATGGGCCTATAGAGTGTGTTAATTAAATGAACACCATGGGGGTATTGGTGCATTCTACGATTACCAAACAACTGTGAAATGCGAAGAGCTGAAAAAAAAAAACACAACACAGATCAGGTGCTCGATTTATGTCTAGTTTCGTACAGTCCTTTTTCTAATTTTACGCAGTTCACCATCGTATATTATAAAGGGTAATATTAATTTGTAAAGATTTACGTTTCAAACGACAATGTGTTCGTGAGGGGAGTGGCTCGTGAACGTATCTGGAAATTTCGTCCTCCTCGTATTCTTTAACGTGCACCCAGGTTAAGTGCACCAACCTCTATCGCTTCGCCTTAATCTAAACGCGACCGCCATGACCCGAATCCGATCTCATGGCAATTTGGCCCACTAGACCACCATGGTGATACTAGCGCGTATATTGATTCCACCAAAACAAAAATACTGATCTTACAATTATATAGTGCGTTAAATTGCACCTAGAAGTGCGCGAAGCGAGAAGAGGTTTGTTTAGCCTATACCATAAAGTCAGTATGACATTTTTTTCTAAAGTGGTCGAACGTGTGGCTGTGGACACTCAGCGTCTGCGGCTGTTAATCTCGCATTAGCTACAAGCTACCGCTTATTCTTGAATTATGGCATCAGGGTCTAGCATGGTTCATGACTATATGCCATGGTGTCCTTAACGGTGTCAGTCGTTGCATATTTTTGTTTACAAATACAACGATTACCTAAGCGCCCGCCTGGCCAACAAGCGTGATTAAAATTGCACGATCCGACTAATGTAAAAATAGTCGTATACGCTTATACGCCATCTACTCATCGCGTCAACCATATGCACGCATATGTTTTCTTTCTATATTTGCTCCTTGCTTTTTTTTTCTTTGGCAGCACCTGTCGGTGCAGATCTTTAACGATAAGCTACCTTATTCATTTATTTTTTTTCCTTATCACTCCGTACACCATGGTTTCGCCGCGGAATCTGCAGGTCGATATAGCACACGATGTGGCGGCGGCGAATGACGAGGAAAGAACCAAATCGAAGACAAATAGTCATTGCAGAGTGCCAGGGAAACATCTGTATGCGCTTTCCAAGCTGAGAGGGGGATTTGCGGCCGTGTACTCGATATTAACGGTGGCTGTTTACCTTGTGTAGGTGGACCACGCAACTGCTGTTCAACGCCGAGCCCAGCTATCGTTGAAAGACGCTTGATCTGCGCATGCTGCACCAGTTCTTCTGATTGCGAGCAAATAGCGGATCACCAATCTAGAGGCCTTGGATCTGGGCCTGTCATCTGAAAATATCGCGCGTGCGTTCTCCCCTTCGCACTGCGCTGTCAACGGCATCGACAAGTGCGGCACCCCGTGGTCCATGGTTACCTACAAGTAGCTGCGGCGACGACGGACTTGCGGGATTTGCGGCCGTGTACTCGATATTAACGGTGGCTGTTTACCTTGTGTAGGTGGACCACGCAACTGCTGTTCAACGCCGAGCCCAGCTATCGTTGAAAGACGCTTGATCTGCGCATGCTGCACCAGTTCTTCTGATTGCGAGCAAATAGCGGATCACCAATCTAGAGGCCTTGGATCTGGGCCTGTCATCTGAAAATATCGCGCGTGCGTTCTCCCCTTCGCACTGCGCTGTCAACGGCATCGACAAGTGCGGCACCCCGTGGTCCATGGTTACCTACAAGTAGCTGCGGCGACGACGGACTTGCGGGATTTGCGGCCGTGTACTCGATATTAACGGTGGCTGTTTACCTTGTGTAGGTAAGTGTGTAGCACCTATTTCACCTCGATTATTACCATTGTCACTGGCTGCAAATCCCAACTTTCTATTATTGCTTGTTTGCTATGGGTGTTGATGTGTGTACGTATCGCGCGCGCATAGGACGCTTCCTCGCGCGCCACTTACAACTCAAACAGCAATTCGCTGTCTGGCTCCGTTCAACGGCGTTTTTTGGTTACTGGAGACCAGGATGCCGTCTACTTGTAGTTTTGTTCAGTGTTGCACACATACTGCTTTGCGCTGGTGACATCGAAACAAATCCAGGGCCTGACAAAGTAGAGCAGCTATTAGTTTTGGTGAAAGATATAGGACAGACAATTGACAAATTCCAGAAAGAAACTTCAAGCAAGTTGAAGGACCTTCAAACGACTATTACAGATACAAAACGGCGACTTTCGAAAATAGAAGAGCGACTTGACGTTATAGACGTCTTACGTAAAGACGTTACAAGCGTGAACGAGGTCCTACAAGAATCACACGCCCAGCTGAAAAGCCTTGAAACGAAACAGACAGAGCAAGCAGACTTACTGGTTGACGATCTGAATAACAGAATGCGAAGGAATAACCTAGTCTTCAAAGGTATTCCGGAGCAGACAGCAGAAAAATGGAAGGACACAGAAAAAATAGTATCTGAATTTGTCACACAGCATCTTGGAATTCAATCGGGTGAAATAGAACGTGCCCACAGAGTAGGGCGAGTCACAGATGATCGAGTGCGGCCGATTGTAGTGAAATTTTTGAACTTCAAAGATAAGAGTAGCATTCTAAGAAACGCCTACAAGCTACAGAAATCTTCCCCTCGAGTCTGGGTAGAGGAGGATTTCTCGCCAAGGATACAGATGATAAGAAAGAAACTTCGCGATTTCGTAAAGGTAGAACGAAAGCCTGGCGAAAAGTATAAGCTGCTCTTTGATAAGGTTCTCCTGGGAAATAGATTGTACGGATTAGGGAATACTAACGACAGCACAATTGTTCAAATACCAAGGCACGAACCACGTGTAAACACGGCTTGACGCAGGAATCGTTGTGCGCATACCTTATCTCTCGTTGTATGTAATTTTCGCAGCATCTTGAACAAACAAGATCAACTTGCCACAATCGTTGAATGCTGCACTGCGGATCTAGTTCTCGGTACGGAGACGTGGTTAAATGCTGATGTATCGAACGGCGAACTCGCTTTGTCTGCTGATTTCAATATTTTCAGAAAGGACAGGTCATACCAGCGGGGTGGCGGCGTAATGATTGCCGTAAAAAGTCATTTTAAGGCGCAACTATTAGACACAGACGCACACTTAGAAATTTTGTGGATTTTACTGCAACTGTCAGCAGGTGAAACTTGTATTGTCGGGGTGTGCTATCGTCCGCCAGACGCTTCTATCGAGTTTGTCGATAATTTGAATGACTCACTTAGTTTTGTTCAATGCAAACATCCAACATCACCAATAATATTAGCCGGTGATTTTAATTATCCGGGAATAGACTGGCGGACATGCACACCTACGGGTGGTACAAGAAGAAATGAATGTATTGATTTCCTTGATACACTTTCATTATTTAACATGACTCAAATGGTCTCTGTCCCTACACGCGGAAGTTCTGTTCTTGATTTAGTGCTCACTACTGAACCTGAGAATATGCGCGTCCACGTACTAGATTGTATTAGTGACCACAATGTTCTACACTGCGAGGCCATGATAAAAGTGGTAAAACCAGAAAAACAGATGAAAGTATTGTACGACTACAAACGAGCTGACGTACTGAACATTCTGTCCGACCTGTCGTTTTTCTCTGATCATTTTCTCACCAGCCTCCATTCTCGTGACACGAATGAAAACTGGCGAATCGTTCACGAGAAACTCATGCAACTAAAAAACCAATACATTCCTACAATTACAATCACATCTTCGACTCACAACTCATGGTTCACCTCGCATGTCAAGCGGTGCATCAACAAAAAAAAGCGCTTGTATTCTAAGGCAAGATTCTCGGGCACCGATGCTGCATGGGAAGAGTACAGAAACTATGCAAAGATATGCGACAGAGAAATAAAAACAGCTAAAGACAAATTTTTTAATGAGGATCTACCTGCGCTGCTAACAAACAATACTAAAAAATTTTGGAAAGTGGTAAATCCTAGGAAATGTTCGGGACAGCCAATTCATCTAACTAAAGACGATAAACTGTTGTCACCGTCAGAGGCTGCAGAAGAACTGAACTTATTCTTTGGATCTGTTTTCACTGAAGAGGAGCCCATTTCGGCCGATTTAAAATTTGACTCCATTAACGCCACAATGAATGACATCGTGATCACTCCGGAAGGTATCGAATCGGCTATTGAACGTCTTGCAAACAATTCATCCCCTGGACCAGATGGTATATGCCCGAAGTTACTTAAAATTACTAAGCCAGTCATATCCCGTATTTTTGTAGCTTTATTTCAGCAGTCAATTGACACTGGATGTGTGCCTGACACATGGAAAATCGCTCGCGTGACGCCGATATTTAAATCCGGTGATTCATCGATGCCATCTAATTACAGGCCCATTTCACTCACCAGCATACCCTGCAAATTATTAGAACACATCATATCATCTGCAGTAATGACGTACTTAACCGAGCAAAATTACTTTATTCCTAACCAACATGGTTTCCAGCGCGGGCGTTCATGCGAAACACAATTATTCGAATTAGTTACTGACCTCCATTATGCCGTTCATGCGTCTACAATAATTGATGCCGTATTTATCGACCTTGCCAAAGCATTTGACAAAGTTCCCCACAGTCGTCTATTAATGAAGCTAGACTGCCTTAAGATAAACCGAAACGTTACCACTTGGATAAATAACTTTTTGTGTAATCGTTATCAATTCGTGACTGTAAATGATTGTTCATCTACATTGATTCAAGTTAAATCCGGGGTACCCCAAGGCTCTGTACTTGGACCGATACTGTTTCTCATCTACATTAACGACATTTCTAAAAATCTGGCATCTACTACTCGCTTATTTGCCGACGACTGTGTGATTTATAGAAAGATTACTAAACCAAACGACCACACTGCTTTACAAAAAGACCTCGATAGCATCGCTACTTGGTGCGATCAATGGCAAATGAAAATTAACGCTTCCAAAACAAAAGTTATAACTTTTACGAATACTACCCAGCCCCCGATCAATTCCTATCTCATTAATGCAATGCCAATAGAACACGTTTCATCAATAAAGTACTTAGGCGTCCATCTTTCCGCCGACCTGTCATGGAATGCCCACATTGACGCAATAACATCTAAAGCATCTAAAACACTTGGATTCATTAGACGCCACTTACATCAAGCTAACTGGAAGACAAAACTTACAGCATACACCTCACTTGTTCGGTCTAAAATAGAATATGCTTCATTCATTTGGAACCCACATCAAATATACTTAATTAACAAACTTGAATCCATGCAAAATAAAGCTGCCCGATTCATAACCAGAAACTACTTGCGTCATTCGAGCATCACTAATATCAAAGCATCACTGAGCCTCCCATTACTAGAGAAAAGAAGAGTGCTGGCCCTGCTATCCCATTTTCACAAACTTTATCATAATCATTCGTCATTTGCTACCACTTACATATTGCCTGCCCATCGCTATTTTCCGCGCCTAGATCACCCCTTCAAAGTTTTAGTTCCATATGCGCGTACAAACATCTTCTATAACTCGCCTCTGTTGTGCGCACTCCGTCTTTGGAATGACTTACCACATGATGTTGTGTCTGTAAGAAACTTCGACGCCTTTGTAGAAATGTTAAAAAGCTCACCTAATATTGTATGAAAAAAAAAAAAAAAAAATTAACCCGTATGTCTAACCTTGTGAATTATTTTTTTGTACGATAGTGTTTCATTGTTATTTGTTGTGCTTTAGTGGTGTTACCAACTGTTTATTTGTTCAAATGTAACCTAACCCTCATCCCGTTTACTGTAACCCCCCCCCCTATGTAATGCCCGGCAAGGGCCTTTAGGGTATGTGAATAAAAAAAAAAAAAAGAGAAAAATGTTCACTGATTGCTCGCTTGGTCACGTACATACCGTTCTATAATGTGTGGGTATCTAACAAGTTGCTGTTGGGTACGAAACAGCCGCTGAGTCAGGAGGAATCAGGAAAAAGCCCCAGAAATCCGCGACTATATATATGAGAGCGAAATGGAACTGCGCTGGAGACACAAAAATCGAATAGACAAAAAAAAGGTAAGTTTTGGAAACACGGCGAAATCGCCGCCAGGCGAAGGCGGAGCTAATGTGCCGGCGAACGTCATAACTCGGTGTGGACTCGCGCAAGCGCAATGCACGTCGCTGAAGCGAGCAGGATGAGTCAGCACAAATTGAGTTGGCGAGTTTTCGCGCCGAAACGGACACGATGGCGCTAACGAGAAAATCGACCGATTAGGTGAGTTAGAAGTTCTTTCTGCCAGTGTACGGAGGAGAAGGCGTTGACGTGCATTTCGGAAACGTTCATCATCTGCGACTCCCGTCATGTGTAAAACGGAGATGGGGCAAGGAATGTTAACGTTCGCCCTGCAGGCTTTTGGCTGCCATTTCTACGATTTTGGTAACGCTACTCCAAGTGATCTTCTGGAACCGGAAAAAAGCAAAGTCAAGAACGGAAACATTTTGCTCTTACATCTCCCGCCATACCCGCGATTCGCTCTTCATGGGGAAAAACTTCCACGAGTAGGTGACAGAGTGTCAGGCATGATGATTAACTTTGGTGACTGCTGAAATCGTTATACAGAAAGAGGTGGATAGCAAATCATTTCTGCGCAAGCCCTAAACGTGGAGGTATGCTCACCAAAGCGGAAAACTGACATCCACCAGTTCCTATAGGAATTATAAGAAAAAGGTCTATATAAAGACCTTTTTCCGTAAAAGGGCGCCCCAAGCGCCGTTCACACGAATTACACCAAGCCGCCATTCCAGCAGCAGACGACACTGCCTGCGACCAGGTTCTATATACCACGACTGCAGGTGTGCGACATTTGGCTAGCGTGGTACAGCCAGCCCGCGCGTTGTGAATTGTGCCGGAAACGTGTTGCCAAACATGGTTGAAGGCGCTGTGTTCCGTTGTGTCACCAACGGGGCTACGCATGACGAAAGCGTCAATGTATGTGCGACAGACCGATGCGAACAAACAGACGTGTCGCAGATGTACCTGCTCACGGTGAAGTGTCCGTGTCATTATGATCGTGAGAGTGGAAGGCCGTGTAGGCATGCCATGGATATGTCTGCAAATTTAAATGCTCGTCAGTGCGATGAACGACGCAGTATTGACCACCGCTAGCCCCTCGCAGCTTCCAGTCGTGCGCGTCCCCCTCGTTTCGCAGACCTGGTCACCGTCGTGTTCTTCATCGGCGATGCTGCACCAGTCATGTGGACGTAACTTCCCTTCAGCAGAATTTAGCTTAGACGAGCGGTATATTCTTCGTTCCCGGTTACTTAATTCCGAGCTGCTGGCTGGCGTCTTCAGGCGCGGCAGACATGTCTCGTTGTTCGTCCACCGGTCCAGTCGACGGGTCACTCATTACGACGCTGAAGTCCATTCCTTTACCTTCGCAAAGCAAGACACGAGTACACTCATTCACGGTCAAAAGTTCCCAGGCCACTATCCCATGTATTCCTGTGGGAGCATGGCCTGGGAACTGTTGATCCCACTGCACATACTTACAGTACGACCCCCCTGTACTTACTGTACTGACCCCTTTGTACATACATACTGTACAACTGAAACTGGCATACTTTTTCACGAAACCTACATACTACCTGTACATCAGGAAATAGTAATGCGAAAAAAATGTTTATAGAATACGTGGGTGTACACGTCTCGAATGCGTCACACTGAAATTTCTCTTCCAGGAACACGCTTGGAAGAGCATGTCTACACACCTAAGCGAGCCGATAAGTTTTCGTTCTAAATGGCTCCTCGTGTAATATATACGCTCACACCAGCGCTAAAGGAAGCTCAAAAGCAAGTCTAAACGTATTTGAAAACAAAAATAAAGTAAAAGACCGCGGAAGGTCACGCCTTATAGTGCGACTGATAGACATAAAAACACACGCAAATAACAAGTTTACTGGGAAAACCTAGCCGATAAAGGTGCCGCCGCGTACACAAAGAGAAGGGAGGGGTGCAGGTATGCGCACAAAATTAATTACGAGAGCGGAGCCGCGCCGAGGAGTTGTCATGCCCACGGCGTCGTCGTCAGTGAGCACAAGCCGTCTCAGAACATGCAGCTTGGCAAGAACTTGTGTGCAGCATATATACTTGCGAAGCGCCTATACCATGGTTAACATTCATGTGTGTATACATACTGAAGCGTTCCACGTACGAAGCGTTATGGAGTTTTCGTTGCACATTCTGTAAACACTGTGTTCGGAATATTACACTGCTTTGACGGCAACCGTAATGCACAGCAACATTCACCCTTTGATACTGCCGTCTCATATTATGTACAACACGATTCCATAGCGTTTTATAACTGCACAAGTTGCTTTAATCGCATGCGCTAACGTGAGATGCTTATAGGGGCTAATACAGGTGCAGCAGATGGAAATAGTGCCGTACCGACTAAGACGTTACGGTATTATCGTACGGTAAATTGACACTGCTTAACCACCCTATTGCGTCGCTTGAGGTGCGCGTATGTATTCCGAACACGAGTCGCGGCTTCATGTGACGCAGACATTAACCGTACGCATGAGAAAGCGAAGTTAATTGATACTGTAGTTAATCACCATATCCCACTTTGGGGCAAGTTGATGTCATAACATGACATCATCGTTCGGCGAAAAAACGGTGGTATACAGTGAAACCCCGAATAAAATGCGGGAAACCTCAAGAAGGAGGGAGGAGCTATGCAATCGAATGAGAACATTGAGGTATAGTTTAATGTGTGTATTACAGCGCGGCTTGTTATCTCTTGCTAGCCTGGTGACAGGTAGTATAATTAATGCATTACAAAATGCAGCATCTATCACCTTAAAGCGTTAGAGATTGTAACGTAGCACCAAGCATTTTTTGATCTACAGTAGCTTGATGTTATTCTCCTCTACACCCTCTTTCTTGCCCCTACTTTCTCATGCCAGTGCAGGGTAGCAAACCAGATGCTGATACTCAGTAAACCTCCCGGTCTTTCTCTCCACATTTCTAATTCACGAGATGAGCATATTGCACGACTAACGGAAACAAAAATAGTCTACCCACACGATCGAAACATTGATGAAATGTTCGAAATCTTCAATCTCTAGCTATGTCAGTCTGGTTATTTTTTAACGCGCTTGTTAAATATCATATTCAATATCCTGTAATCGATCAGCTCATCGTTAAATGTCACGAAGTAGTTTCTGTTCGTTAAATTGAACCGTAAGAAATCCACGGTTGCAACACGAGCGTACTGACCCATCTCTCTCTCTCTCTCTCTCTCTCTCTCTCTCTCTCTCTCTCTATTCTATATATATATATATATATATATATATATATATACATATGGCAGTTTCCTTTAATTACAAGAATTCGCTCTTGGCTATATAGGTATATACCGCGACGGCTCTCCGACGAGACACCATACATTAACGTGGGCAGAAACGGACGCAGCAGTAAGCGCATGCACCGCCGTTACGTAAGACCTTAATTACGACGACCACATCAGTGCAAAGCTGCTCGGGTGTTTGTGCGAACCCTGTATACTGACTGTTGCGTGGCATCTGGTTCGTACAGCCGTTGCAGAGGGGGGGAATCGGCCACGTGGCACGCCGGAGGCTTTCGTCGGTCTCGACAGAGGTTAGCCGGTGCATTTAAGCATGTGAATGCTGTATACGGCGGCGGTGGCGGAACGCGGCCATCAGCAGTGGCTCGCGTGGATCGAGCTGCGCATACCTTGGCGACGGCGTCACACCGACCCCGCCACCTCGCGAGGAGGAGGGAAGAGGAAAGGGCTGGGCGAGAGACGCCGCAGACGGCGCCGACACGCCTTGGGCGTCCCGCCACCGTCATCGCCTCACCGCAAGTGTGCAAACTGCTCGCCATGTCGACGGGTCACAGAAGGCGCCATCAAAGCCACCCAGAAGGCGTGCCGTCGCAGCAGGAACGGTGTGGTCACCATGACAGCGTGCCGGGACGCGCATTCTCTATGCGCCTAAAATATAGAATAGGCCATGTCTCTCACAACTGTGTGTGTCTGTGTGTGTGTGTCTGTGTGTGTGTGTGTGTGTGTGTGTGTGTGTGTGTGTGTGTGTGTGTGTGATGTCATTGCCGAGAGTGACAGAAGTGACCTCACTTGGATGTACACCCCGGTTATACTGCCTGGTTCTCACAACTGTGTGTGTGTGTGTGTGTGTGTGTGTGTGTGTGTGTGTGTGTGTGTGTGTGTGTGTGTGTGTGTGTGTGTGTGTGTGTGTGTGTGTGTGTGCGTGTCATTGCCGAGAGTGACAGAAGTGACCTCACTTGGATGTACACCCTGGTTATACTGCCTGGTTCTCACTATTGTGTGTGTGTGAGAGAGAGAGAGGGAGAGAGAAATTATGGTATGGCAAGAAAGTGCACATGTGGTTTGCTACCCTACACTAAGGGGACGTGCAAAGGGAAACGAAGATGGGAATAAAGCAGGCGCGCGAGAGAAACCTGCGTAGAGGTAATATTGTGTACCCTATTCAATGGGCCACTGCCACGCATAAAGTTCAGAAGGCCTCGGTCAATTTCCGGTACGACAACAGCTTTGAATGTTTAGCACATACGACATATAAGGAGTAATATGGTTAGAGAGAACTAAATAGAAATAATGACTTCGTTTAGATTAACAAACTGCACATATGAGAACTCTGTCATATATTTCTCTATCATAAGTTCATTGTTAGCGGATAAAATCAAGGTTAAACTTTCGATTTCGAAATTCGCGCCCTAATCTCCACGCCTGACGTCATAAATTCTGAAATGTATATTTCGTCTTTTCGCGACAGTGGCTCGTTGAAAAATTCTGAAACTTCGTAAGCTAAGTTTATGATGACGATGTATTTTTTTATCGATCAGAAGCTACGTAGAACTCAGTAGACGCCTTCAAAATCTATCACGTCACGGTGTTTGGTGCGGGAAACTCAAGGTGGCGCCTCAACCCAGATTTTGTTTTCGCGTGTTTTTCCACTTACCAAGTCGCGGTATAAGAGTGCACGCGTTTCGGGATTGTGAAGTTGTATACTTTATTATTACGCGATAAATAGCTTTGCTCTTTAGTGTCCCTTTGAACTTCTTATTAAACGACGCTGCATACCTTTATTGAGCTTGGCGATCCATATCATTAGTGTTCCTTTATCGTCATCCAAATCTTCCTCTTTCGTAAACTGAAACTCGGCAGTCGATGTACAAACTATTCTGGCTTCTCGAGGAGATACTCAAAATGGCATGGTAGTCGCATGCGGATGAGTTCACAAGAAATGTGTTGAGAAGCAAGCAGACTTAAGGCTATTTAATATCCATTTCTAAATGAAGCAACCCTGTTCACCATGCTTACCCCACCAGATTTAATTTTGCTGAACAAAATTATTAAATCGGTGTTTTGAATGTACTGATCAAGTCACACCTTCGAGCTAAAAGTGTTCGCTGTTGAAGAGGGAACAGATCGGTGACTTCAGCCATACACCTTAAAGTTCACTTCACTTTCCTTTCAAGTACACCCAGTCCACATCGACCCAAACCATCCACTGCAACGTTTCGCGCGAAACATTATTACGTTCACAATATTCTGTTGTTTTTCGGTGCGCTCTTCTCATGCTAAAAAGCCAGCCTGTTTCTTTTTAATTCATATACATCTTAAACGACTCGTGCAGACACACGTCTTATCGGAAGCATACGTGAGTGGCACCTTAATTCACTAAGTTCTCAAGTGATAAAGATTAAATTATGGAAAGCGATATGGTGGGTAGATTATTGCAAGTCTATACATAATGCAAGCCAGTTAGGGACACATAAATGGTAAGTTTATAGTATATGAGAGCAAGAAAATAGAATGTTGGGTTCCACGAAAAACTTTGCACGTTTTGCGCGTCATATATCTAATATCAAGGTATACAAGTTACAAATAATGAATCTTCATGGCATTTTAAGCTACCAGGCGTAAATAATAGCGCTGTGTAACCTAACGGTTCCAGCCTAACGTATCCTAATATACCATGCAGGTAACACAAAACAGTGATTTGTTATGTCTGCACTGCCCATATACAAACCATTAATTGCGTTTGAGCGGTTGTTCGTTTTGTACACAGCACAATACTCACACCGTATTGTTCACAGCATCCACCGAAAACAGCGTAAAGTCAATCTACGTGTGCGAAATACTAAGCACGTGACTGCAATCACTGACCAAGACCCAGAAATAAGGCCGGTATAAGCAACCTTTTAAGGTTGCTTATACCGGTTGTTTCAAGAAATATGTCCAATTTTTTCGAAAATCAGTGAAATCCGATATTTGTCTACCTGCCTTTGTACTCATTTTTGTTTAGCCACGGACACTTCAAGATGGTTAAAGACATCACTTGGGACATCACTAAAAAAAGGTTTAATTATTTTGTAAGTAACAGATTTACGCGGTTATGTTATATAGATAGATAGATAGATAGATAGATAGATAGATAGATAGATAGATAGATAGATAGATAGATAGATAGATAGATAGATAGATAGATAGATAGATAGATAGATAGATAGATAGATAGATAGATAGATAGATAGATAGATAGATAGATAGATAGATAGATAGATAGATAGATAGATAGATAGATAGATAGATAGATAGATAGATAGATAGATAGATAGATAGATAGATAGATAGATAGATAGATAGATAGATAGATAGATAGATAGATAGATAGATAGATAGATAGATAGATAGATAGATAGATAGATAGATAGATAGATAGATAGATAGATAGATAGATAGATAGATAGATAGATAGATAGATAGATAGATAGATAGATAGATAGATAGATAGATAGATAGATAGATAGATAGATAGATAGATAGGACAAGATAACATGCTGCACTCATCATTACGTCTAGTATTCCAGCAAACACTGCAATCAAGGAACGTCTTCAGAGATCTGTGTAGGAGGAGGTAAGACGAGCCCGACGGCGAAGCGACGTAGCGCGGTAGCTGATCACGCAGTCAGTAGCATATATATATCGCGTGCGCCGGCAAGTATGCAATACACACACACACACGTGTTCACGCTGTGCACATCATGGCGGCGGCTCGCCGCTGTCGGTGTCCCGCTGAGGCAATTGGACACGCGCATTCCGGCAGCAATGCTGCCGCCGCCCTTATACGGGGCTCTTAAAAGCGTGCAACACCACGCAAGGCGAGGCATGCGTGCCAGCTATAACCTGCAGCCAGGAAAAAAACGATTATGTTCCTGCTATGTGTTTCGCCTCTGGCTATGCCCGTAACTCGAGCTCTTCTTTTTTTCTTTTATTCAGAATTGAAATACAAGTGATACAAGTGAATGTGTTATGTACAAATACAGAAGGAGGTCTCAAAGTCGCGAGACTGTGAGTGAGACCTCCTATAAAATCATACATGAGAGATACAACGCAATAGTAAAGAGTGGTAAGGAAAGAAAATTTAAGGTATACAAAATGTACAGATAAGCACGAAATAGCGAACGTAAGTTATAAAAAAATGTACAGCTAAGCATGCAAAAACTAACACGAAAATGCAATAACATTCACTCGCAGATAATTTTCTGAGTGCTTGCCTTAATTAAAATTTAGAACGAAAGCTATAGTGAAATATCCTTTTTGGGAGATCTTCATCATGTGCCTAATTGGTACCCTAATTATACCTGTCATAACACATAAGCGCTAAAATTAATAACGGGGTTAGTACCAGGGAGGTATCCTGTACATCTCTGTATTGCCCTGCATGTTCACGCGGTATATACCTGTATAGCACGTTGACAGTGTATACCAATATTATCATAAAAGAATATCGTCACTGAGCAAATATTATGATTCAACAACGTAAACACTGAATATGACCCACCGGAATTGAGCGTATACATAGGCATGTGAACTGTGCACTGAACTGAGCACCTCATATTTAAGGTTATTTCTGTGTACCAATTTTTTTTCTTTTTTTTTCGGCTCCTGAAAATTTCATAGCTTAATTGGAGTGACGCCCTTGTTGCAAGATCCGTCACTTCAACTGCATAAAATAAATTATGTAACCAACTGCCGAGCAAACAGCCATCCTTCTAAGACAAAAGGAAAAAAAAAACGCTTTCTGCCTATTCCATTCCGTCTCAGAACAGTCTACGAACAGTCACAGAGTTCGCAGCGATACGGCAAGTTCATACAATAGGAGTGAAGCTTCATTACAAAATATATTTCGGCCCACGCGCAGGTGTGGGAAAAACGAAGTTGTACAAAATCTAAAAATTATGTGCAATAATCCTGCCCTCGAAACTCTAGAGCGATGCCTATCCAGTTGCTCATTGTTATCTTTTCGTTAATTTCCGAACGAATTAGGCATTTGCGTGTAAGCGGCGAAGATACGATGCACTTATACGTTAAAGTATGCCACCCCTATAGTGCTTTCAAGGTGACGCTCGCATAGTAAATATCCCCACCGTTGCCATCGTCTTTTGCATTATCACTCATGCAGCAAAAATTAAATAAATAGCCAAAGTCTACAACAAGCAGGACGTCACATACATCTATAAAGTCTGCTCTCGACTTAACAAGTACCTATATCTATCGATCTAAATACACCACCCCACGGTAGTATTCCCAAAATTGAATGCGTAAACCAACGCGCCCTCAGCAATGAATAATTGCGGAGGAACTGTGCGGCCAGACAACTGTTATATCGGTCCTCATATCTGGGTCTTTCTCGTTTATCCCCTCCTCAGTGTGATACATAGTGAACCGGGTGGGCGTTTAGTTCACCTCCTTAGCTTCTTTTCTTTTCTCCCCTTCATCCCTTCCCCAGTGCAGGGTAGCAAACCTGATGTGCGTCTGGTTAACCTACCTGCCTTTCCTTGCATCTTTATCTCTCTCTCTCCCTTCTTTTATTCTATTCCTTGCCACACCGACAAGGCATCAAATTCACTTCACAATAGCATGGCACTGCAGGTATAGGCCTTCATCAGTGCTGCACACATTTAATCTATTCGAACGGCATGTAAGACAGAGAGAGAGAAAGAGAGGGCAGTGGCGTGGGCGAGAGATCTCTTCCACCGCCGGGCGTATACGCACTGGATCTGCGGGCGATGGCTTTTTCGGAGTCTCAAGCCGATGGTCTTGCAGCTGTCAGGTCGACTGGCCAAGACGGCAGCCGTACTTTTCTCTCTCCATCTGCGTGGCGTGCCGCCACGCAGCCTGAATGCAGCTGAATCGCAACATGGGCTGTGAGACAGAGCTATATATCCATGCGTGCGGTCTTAATCCGCCGCCGAGGCGCTGTCTTGGTCATCCACGTATACCGAGCTGTGCGAGTGAGTTGCTTCCTTCCGTAAAGATAACGATACAGTCGAAGCTGTTGTATGTGTCGGCTTTATTGCCAGGGCGTGCAGCCCTGCGTTGAAACGCGTTCCTGCGTCTGCAGACGCTTATAGAATGTAATTGCGCTAAATGTCGCAACTTCGAGACATGTTGGGCGTCACATCGAAGGCGCTGCGGCATGTGAGAGTAATGTGCCGTCGCATAGCGTTGTGTTATTTTTTTTTTTATTAAGAACCAGCTATTAAGTCGAACGTATGCATGGAAGTGGGAGCACCCACGTGACTTTCTAAACATGTATATGTCGCCGCGGTAGTTCAGTGCATGGTTAACGTACTTGACAGCCAACCCGAAGGTTGTGGACTCGAATTACGCCCACGGATGCCGCATTTTGATGGAGGTAAATTATTAGAGGCCCGTGTGTTTAGATTTAGGCGTATACACTTTAAAGAACCCCAGGTGGTTAAAATTTCCGGAGCCCTCTACACTACGGCGTTTTTCATGATCGTATTTTGAGCTTTGGACGTAATACACCGAAAGTTATTATTAAGCGTGTGTTAGCGCTTTCATAAAGTTTTTATTCACTGTGATATTTAACGTCCTGTCCTGAGTGCCAACCAACATTAGTCCGACTTCGACACCTGCCATTTGCGAAAAAGTCCTGATCCATGTACTTCCGCCAGGCACAAGTGCATTGCTGACAGCGACGTGACATACGTTGAAAAGTTTGCAGCAATCTCCATATAATTCAAAACATAAGTATAGAATACAAGAAATCGCATATTTATCTTGATCGATTCATAATGACGGTTCACTTCTAATCGACGCTTTCTAGTTCCATATTTTGGACAGAAAACATGTGTTAACAGATGCGTCGTAGTGAGCAGCCTATAAGGTAGATGATATAATTTTCACAATTTAACGCGAGTGTAACAAACTTTGGGATACATGACTGTGGATACGCGAGCAGTGTGTCAAACTCGCGAAATATATGGCCGATCTGCGAACGTGATCGAAAATTCGTTTCACACGATGACAAACATGCTGTTATGCGCTTTCGACAGTCTCCTGCAATATTTACTACAGGGAACTGTGACGCTGTAATCGTTCAATCACCACGGGAATGATAGGCAGTGCCTTCATGTATTCGCTCCATTGCCTATAGAAGATAGCGAAACGTATACATCGTATGTATACTTGCGGCTTTGAACACACTTGCGGCTTTGTTTCTGGTTGTGTTTATGGCTTGTGTTTCGGATAAAATAATGGCTTGTTAAGAACCTCCGGAGCTCATTTCAACTGGCGAGTCAAAAGCGGCGAAAGCGCATGGTGAAGTGCATGGCATAGATGTATACTTTTGCTGCACTTCGTCTTACGCCAAAGCGGCTGCAGACCAAACGGGCCCACATGGATCCAAAGGAGCGAAGCTCGGGTAAATTCACGTATCACTCCTAATTCCCACCGTTATTGAAGCATCCACTGCAGCTGCCATGGACACTAGCGCCATGGACTCTAGCGGACAATTTCTCATTACACAAGCACGAAAGCGGATGCAAGAAAAAAAAAAATAGGAGGACTACACGAAACTTAGACCCTTGCTGTATTATATGATATTTCCAGGCACCCGCGAAATCAATAGGGCAGCTAGCTGGGGCAGAAGCCGTGCATACCTGATCGCGAACTATATTATCCGAGCATGAGTCGCTCTTTCCTTTTTCATTTTCTTTTTCATCAGGACAAAATTAGCTGCCGCGCGTATCAGTATGCGGAATACATCATGCATAACAAGGGACGATCGACTTCAAAGAAAGCGGGCCGCAGAGAAGTGACGCACCTATTAAAATGCTAAAAAGGCTCAGTCCTCCATTAAGACGTATACGAGCTTGAACGAACAAGCGTGCACACCGCTGGCCCGGCCATCTTCGGGAAAGTTGCGGCGATTCCTTCAAACTGGCAAAAAAAAATATTTCGAAAGCTCACAAGGTCCCATAAGCATTCGCCGACTCAACCGCAAACGCGTTACCATTATTATCACGGGGAGGTACGATACCCCGTACCTCCACCAAATTGTTAAGACGTTTATTGGCGGACACTCGGCGATGATGCACGGCAGCGGCTGTCAATGCGGGGACCGACTCTCTGCACGAGCTGCTCTTCTTCTTACGAAAAGGGCGACCCACCAGAAGGCGCTGGACAGGACGACCCACTATCCGAAGGCTTCGCCACGTTGTTATTAAATAAGAAGCATTTCTTAGCGAACTTCGGTGACTTTGATATGTGGGGTTTAACGTCCCGAAACGACTATATGATTATGAGAGACGCCGTAGTGGAGGGCTCCGGAAATTTAGACCACCTGGGGTTCTTTAACGTGCACCCAAATCTGAGCACACGGGCCTACAACATTTCCGCCTCCATCGGAAATGCAGCCGCCGCAGCCGGGATTCGAACCCGCGCCCTGCGGCTCAGCAGCCGAGTACCTTAGCCACTAGACCACCGCGGCGGGGCAACTTATGTGACTTTGAGCGTATCTATCTATCTATCTATCTATCTATCTATCTATCTATCTATCTATCTATCTATCTATCTATCTATCTAACTATCTATCTATCTATCTATCTATCTGCGTCATATATATCTATATATTAACATATACTAGATTAATAGATTAATATATGTTAATATGTAATATATATATATATATATATATATATATATATATATATTAGCGTCATTTTATGACGTGTCGCTCAATGAAAAAATTGCAACGTGGTCAACTTCCCTTTGCACGCTTCGCATAACGTCAATTCCCAGGTACGTGGGATCTGCCAAAATTTATTATTATTATTATTATTATTATTATTATTATTATTATTATTATTATTATTATTATTATTATTATTATTATTATTATTATTATTATTATTATTATTATTATTATTCGCATGCATCGATACTTATAGGGCTTTTCACCATCCTCTGAAAATACAAAAAAGAAAGAAAAGAAAATGAGTGCGTTATTCTTTCCCAGTGTTTCTCGCCTCTTTGCCAGACGCATTTCACGACGCATGAACAGCAATTCCCGCGACGTCTATAACGTACAAACTCTCGGTCGGTTAATATTCGCGATATATCAGATGTGAATTATCAGCTGCGTGCACTGCTTCTTCATGCAGCCGTCTACCCTGTCTCACATGAATATCATGGGCTATCAGCTTATTTCTCTTGATTTCGTGTGCTTGCTGATGCGCACGCAGTGATATAACGATGTAGTCGACGAGCTCGAAATCATGGTACTGGCTCAGTGCTTGATGCTGACATTGTACGCGTGCTTTGGGAAATAGGTGACAATGAGGAGGTATCACATGTGAGAAGGATAGCGAAGGCCTGAAAAAAAAAAACATCACTCGTTTTTTGAGCGCTGGTTGGTGACGGGCCCGTTAAGCTCACTTCCACCCTCTGAAGCTTTCAGAACCACACGTGGTGCCGCACTGCTTCAGAGAACGACCCATTCTTTGACGGAGCGACGCGACACGTATACAGCACCTTCTAAGTTCTTCCTTCGGACAGTGGGTAAGCGAATCAGTGTTTAAATGAGTACCACACATTGAAAGATTCAAATAGACCTACAATTACGATCAAGCGATTGTATTACGATCACTGCTGTTTCTTTTAAGGGCGAAGCTCCTCTTGGTCCAACCTTATCACTGGTCACGCATAACCGAGAGAATAAGAGACGAGAAAGAAAAGAAGGCAAAAGAAATGGATGACCAGTTTTCGTCTCATTTCTTATAAATGGCGCTACTCTGCCACTACTCTCCGATTGGCTGCAGCGCGCGCTTTGCCTGAGTGCGCGGAGAACGAGTGTCTTTCTCAGTCTCCTGGATAGTCGCCGTACGTGGCGGATCGTTGGTGGGGCATGGACGAAGCAGAGTGGCGGATGCGTTGAAGACGTTTGCGCACGGCTTTTTCGGCTCGCGTCTCGTCGGTGTTACCTGCGCGCCGCCCGCATTCTCAAACGCGATCGGACGCATGCACGGACGGACAGACACACGGATGACTGGACGTACGGACGCTTCGCCCCACTCATCATCATTCCTTCCGTGGATATTCTATGATTTTTATAGCTTAGGTTTCTGCAAAATGCACGCACATTATAGAGGCGCGCGCAACATGAATTGACCATATGCGCGATTTATATTTTGACAGCCCGAGTAACGATTGGCCACTGTTACACTGGTGTGAATCCTGAATACATGCTGATTCTTTCTCCTTCGTCATTTTTTCCGTCGTTTTTGCGGCAACATATGAAGTAAACGTGTGCTTTAGCATCTAAGAAAGTGCCATAAATGTTACGGTGATTATATACAGGACTTGTATAACCTTCGCGTTAGCGCGTCCATTGTGCTACAAGCCCCATATAAATAACGCGCTTACACGCAACTAAGCAAACCTGGGCAGCTTGCGTAAGAAGGTTTTTGCCTTGTTCTCTCTTTCGCATAGCATAGCATTAATCGAGGCAGAAATACTGCCATCATGAGCGGAAGGTGGGAGAGGGGAGCTAAATTTTTTCCCCGCTTCACCCGAAGAAAGCTGCCGGACTAACTTTCAATAAAGTTAATTCATTCATTATTTCATTCATTGCAATGCGCGAGTAGAAAAGCAGATGCACTTCCATGTGTACGAATGTAATGAACATCCATACACCATCCTCAATGCTTTATTACAAACTGCGTAGCACATTTTCAGTTAACATTGTTTAAGCATTGCATTAGTTTTCCCCGAAAACTATTAGGGTACGGCGGGGTAAAATGCGACAGAAATTTTAAAATAGTGAATTTTTTTTTTCATTTCACTCCTTGCAAACAAAGATCAATGCAGAAAATTTTCTTTCTGTACAAGGTATCTGCTACGTAAATGTTCCCATGTTGCCACCATTCAAAACATCGTTTTGAAAATGAATGAAAAATGCTCCAGATGTCTTATTTTGTCCCCAAATTGCGGGACAAAACGAGATGCTGTGTAAGGCAAAACGAGACCGCGTTAAAAAAAATTCATCAGTTTTTGTAGTAGAAGGACTTGAAATTCACTCGGTGGGCCCTTATACGCAGTCTAAAGTAGCCCATGGTTCTTCGACTCTATACGCATTGAATCTAGACAGAACGCGGCGTTGTGTTGCTCCGAAACTCTTTAATTTTGGTGATCAAACACCGCCAGCCTTTCTTTTTGCTAATGGTGTGTTTTGTTGAACGCTTGCACCGCGTTGGATTATTTAACAATTGGAGGCTAGATGTGTTTTGACGGGTCTACTTCACCTTTTATGGCCTTTTTGATGCAGAGCTGCATGTTCCTTCGTTTCATGGCTTTTAAATTCATCCGCCGTGTTTTGTGAGGCATGAATTTAAAACTATGCCAGATCCAGATCTTCTAGCGCTTGTTTTTTTTTGTCAATTAGGATATTGAATGAATCGTTGTTAAAACTCAATCTCAAGACGTGTTTGTCAACAGCGCTTGACTTGGAGACTGCGCCATTTTTTATGCTTCTCTTGAAAGCTTCCTTCCTTGGGAGCACGAAAAAACCTCGATGCAGAACGAATGGAGGAGCCATGTCCTGAACGTCAGTCACTGCTTTTTCATGTCGCTTTTTTCCCAGACAGCTCTATATGATATTCCCTTGTATGTCCTAACCCTTCTAAACAAAGAAATATAGTATATAACGAGTAATTAAATTAATTGGAATGCTAGACTGCCTCTCACATGTAGCCGGACACTAAACAAACTGAACGTTTGGCCTTATGTTGCTCGTAATCTTAAGTAACAAAAAATATTTACATTGTGGCACTGATGCAAGAGTAGCTTCATGCACGGATACGAAAATATGGCCGTGCAGAATTTCACCCTTTTTTTGGCGGCTCATGAACATACAGAACCTTGAAGGCGCGTAATTTTTCCCGCACGAGTGCTATGAGCAATCATAATCTTTTACACATGACATGGTAGACAAGGACCAGCACTTATCACTGTAAAAGAGAAACAAAGGAAACTTTGTTTTTGTATTAGATGCAGAGGCCGGCAATGTCAAAATGTCGCGTTTTGCCGTTTGTCTCATTTTGCCCGCCCTATACCCTAAACAGTTGCCCGATTTTTTATTAAGTTTTCCGCCAAACAGAATGTTTTCTAGAAAAAGATTATTTCCCATCTTTACCCGCAAGCTACGTAGAGATGACAATTCATCAACACTTGGCTACGTCAGCCCTCATTGTTGTACACTGTGCAGGTGCTTGACGTATACCTGTAAGAGTGTTCATTCTACAATTGCACTCCCATCATTTGTTCTTAATATATCTACGAAAAATGTGTACCGGCAATTCGTGTTGTTTGAAAGCTTCGTTTTCGATGTTGGCGGCTGTATTGTAAGGAGCGATGTACACACCCGTTAAAGCCGCTAAGAGCTGACAGTAAAAATAAAAGAAATGGCTTAAAAGAAGGCGATGATGAATGATGCACATGTCATAAAGTTCCGATACGCCGCACATCACTGGGAGGCCGCCCACTGATCCAGCGCCTAGCCGCGGTGTATATAGTGGCTAAGGTCCTCGGCTACTGACCCGCAGGTCGCGGGATCGAATCCCGGCTGCTGACCCGCAGGTCGCGGGATCGAATCCCGGCTGCGACGGCTGCATTTCTGATGGAGGCGGAAATTTTGTAGGCCCGTGTGCTCAGATTTGGGTGCACGTTAAGAACCCCAGGTGCACGGTCAAAATTTTCGGAGCCCTCCACTACGGCGTCTCTCATAATCATTTGGTGGTTTTGGGACGGTGCACATATCAATCAATCACTGATCCAGCACCGTATATATGCCAACGGGCCTACATTTAGAAGATATTGAATGGAGAATCACTAAGCTGTGCATTGACGGTAGTTGTTATAGGTACAAGAACAAACATACACACAAGCGTACGAACAAGGAAGAAAAGTATAAAAAGAGTGCTAGTGCGAGGATAGGGTAGGATAGGGTAGGGTGGGATAGGATAGGATAGGATAGAATAGGATAAAATAACATAGTATAGGATATAACGAATATGATTAATGGCCCCACCCTTTGTAACGGGCGGGCATCAACTGGTACCCAGTCCACGTATGCCCTGCCCTCGATGTCCCGGTCAGTCGAATAGCGTGGCGCCATCTATGGGGATGTGATGGCGGTGAGCATCATTTCCTGATGGTTACGCCATCTTTCGAGACTCGGCTCGAGCAGACTTGTCGCGTACGTCGATTTGATATTGGTGCCGTTGTACCCAAGTTGTTGCTGTCCTTTGTATTTTCCTTGCGGACGGCTGGCGAACCGAGGAAAGCGGGGAGAGTATACAAGGGCGCGAAAGAGCTTCGGATCCCACAGCCTTGTGGTCCCCAGTACTAAATATTTCTCATACTCGGTCAACACGATAAATCACGGCGTACGGGCAGCACATTCTTGTAGTTTTGAGTAAGCGCAATGTATCTACTTCGACGTTGAGGCTATCGCAATCAAACAAATGCAACTTCAGAGGTAAGCTTCTCCTCACAAACAGTGTTTATGTGACAAAAGTAGCTTTACAGGACATTGTTGTGCATGCGCAGACACTCGAAGAAGTTAGGTCGTCGCCGAGAACTACACGTCCTGTCAGAGACTGAATAAATCTGAGGCGGTAAAATGAAGCCAGAATAACAGAAGAGAACGTTTGTATACTTCAGGTGCTCAACGTATAACAGAGTACATAAATAAGTGCGGTGTGCGATACACATATATCTCATTTAAATAGATGTCTTTCACGTCTGCCTACTTGAAGCTTATATTCGCATGTATTATTTAACTCTGCAGTGCTTGGCGCACGCTCGCGAAATATCAGTAGCGTGTAAATCTCCAAGAACAAAATTTTCAGACTGACATTTCCCTCAAATTGTTTCCCTCTGGGTTTACAAGAAGGCTTTATGGGGGTGCAATATTTCATGCGTTGCAGTGCGCACCCCTTCGTCTAATTATTATTATTATTATTATTATTATTATTATTATTATTATTATTATTATTATTATTATTATTATTATTATTATTATTATTATTATTATTATTATTCAAGCTCTCTAATGTCTATGTGTGTCATGAGAACATATCATACACAATACATGTTGACACGTTCGGTCGAGTTTTCTGGAAAAATAATTAACTACGATTGGCCGTTGTCTATGACCAACGTTTCTTTCTTAAGTATAGCATAAACAACGCAGTCTTTGGAACACATTTCATGAATAAACAGGAACATAATTATGCGTCTTTTTTTTATGCTTACCTGTTTCCTTCGTGATAGCTATCGAAAAATAATACACACAGTGAAATACATATGAAAAATAGTATTTAATAAAATGACTTTGAGAATAAGTTGGATGCATAAATAAGTTGCTTAGCAATTTTATTGCCGTATACGCAGGAAAAGTGAACCCAATCTTGCACGTATGCATGCCCACGGCGTTAAACGCGGGTTCATGCAAGGTGCACGCTAAAACGTGCATTGCATGGGGTTCTTGACAAAAAAGTAAGATATGTACGACCACGTGAAGATTGTAGCGAAGACATTGCCTACAGCGATCGCATGCATAGTAAGCGTTTCGCCACACAGTTAAGGATCGAAAATGCAACAGAATGCAGAATACGATTTCCTTTTCTGACTTCAGGAGAGGAACCGCGGCAGATGCCCTTTTTTTCCACATATGGCTTCTCTGCTTCGACACTGTGTGCACAAATGGATGCCTGGGTGTACTACCCCCCTTATGTAATGCCTTCGGGCCCTTAAGGTTGAATAAATGAAATGAAATGAAATGAAACGAATAGATGATTTGCGTGCGGGCAAGATTCTGCTATTGTTCGATCAAGTTTTCGTATTTTTTTGTGTGACGACGAGGACAATATTGAATGAACGATTTGCACGGTAATACACCGTACGCTTAAGTTGCGGGCAAATTATCCTGTATTCTTGCATTTGTACAACTTGAATGTATAGATGCACATTACGTGTGTCTATATTCAAAAAGCAATAAGCAAAATGTACATCACCACACCCCTGTCTCGCCGTTCAAAAAAGAAAAAGAAGATGAAAAGAAGAACTGTGGACCCATTTTTAATGATTGCGCGACTCCTGACTCGTTCTGTCTGTTTTATGTAACATGATTTAGTGTTGGCTACGTGAAAAAGTTTATAAGAAAACTTTATCAAAAAGGAAGCCTATTTAACTTGGAGGTGTGGGTATAGTGACGACTGATAGCTGCCAATAAAACGATTTGTGTGCTGTGAGCTCTTGCATTTGAAAAATGATTTAAATACGTATTCGTGTCTGTGCATACGTCAGCAATGACCATTGTCACATAATGTACGACCGTTATATTCTGCCCCCCCCCCCCCTTTTTTTTGCATAAATTTTAGGGATGTCAAAGATTAAGAAGGCTAAAAGATAAGACAGAAGAGATCCGGGTTGCGACAGAAAAGGTATTCTTTTGAAATCATCATTGGAAAATAGTTGTATCATAAGGAATGGATGATAGTCATTTAGTCTATTCACAAATCGTTTCTCTTTGTAAGACGCAAGTCCGGAGATCTGGCTAAAAAAACAATTTTAACAAGGGCAATGTAAGCAGTAGCAAAAGGTGGGCTGTTTTAACAAGGGCAATGTGAGCAGCTTGCCAAAGCTGGACTGCCACGAGGTACGCGAGCTACGCTCCTACAAATGGCGCGTAGCTTTTGAAAATCGGACTGAGCGCTTTCATCTTACCTGGCGTGCCAAGCGAGCCATGGTCTGCGCGGTCTTGCCGCCTGTCGCAATCCAAACGAGCCGACGAATGGCAAGAGGAAGGATCACTGTGTCGGGTCTGGTGATCGGGAGACGGCCAGCACAATGATGGCAAAACGAAAGCGATGAATCGGTCAACGTTCGCGCACAACCCGTTGAACCCGCCGACGCCTAGTTGTCGGATGAGGCAGCGGCCTCCAGTCCATCTTGTAGCAGCGTTGAATACGAAACGAACAGGACGACTTGGGACGCTCCCGCCGGAGAACACAGGAAGCTCTGGTCCGCTAGCCCTTCGACAGACTCTCTCTCTACCGTCGATGGCAGCGGTGTTGTTGCGTCACCTGCCGGCAAGGCGAGCTCTTCGTGCCGGCACCGACTTGGTTGTCGGCCCCAAGAGCGAGTGCCGTCGAAGAGCTAGCTAATCGCGAGCTCGTGTTACAAGGCGCGCCTGCGAGCGCTCGCAGGGAGCGCGCGTGGCCAAAGTACGACACACCGCAGCAACGCCGACGAAATCGGCGCCAGTCAAACGACCAACACCATAACAAGAGAGCACGGCACGCTGTTTGCCAACGCGGAGAGACCCCCTCACACAATGAGATGTCGGCGTTGGCAGCGCCGGGGCGGAGCCTTGTGGGCGGGCACCGTCTTTGTGTTGTTGCTCTGTGTAGTTTTTATTCCTTTTGTTTGACTAGCGGCGGCGGCCTGCCGCGCCCGCCCATCCTCGCATCGCAGGATCCGGGGAGGAGAGGTGGGAAGAGAAGCAAAAGAAACGAGATGACGAAAAACAAAACTAAAGGAAGCAGAGAGAGAGAGGAACTGGGGAAAATAGAGAGAGAGCGGAGAGGTGAACCGACGGCTGCTGCTGACGGCGCTCTCCTTTCCACCGACTATTTTGCCGGCCTCTAGTGGCGGTAACGGGAACCAATGGAGGGCGGGGTCGTTCAGCCCTCCTTCCTCGCCTCCCTCTTGACTCCCGCTGGTGCAGAGAAGAGAATAAACACACAAACACACGTACGCACTGGTACGCACGCACGCACGCACGAGACGCTCTACGTAAGCTGGATAAAAGCGAACAGCAAGGAGCACGAACGCAGACGTAGCGAATCGAGCTGTGTGCTGGCGAGAAAGTAAAAGTGAGCTGCTCGAAAGAAAGAAAGAAAAAAAAAAAACTCTTGATGCAAGAACGGGGACGGGGAGGAGTGGTGTGTCTGCAGGAGATGTGCTACGGCAGCCGCCGCTTTCGTAAACGAGGCAATTTAGCAGGAGTAATGTGCTAAAACGTGTGAGACAATGAAGAACTCTGCGCGGACGGAGGAAAAAGGTGAATTTCCCGGGGTGCGACGAGAAGCGAAGTTTTCGTGACACGTTTTTCGATCGTCGTCAGCCATGACTACCCATATGGTGCCTAACGCCCGGAGAGACCGATAAAAAAAAAAAGACGACTGAGAAACCCTGTTGGAGGCGAACTAGGAGATCTTGTCGATTTCTTCTTTCTTTTCTTTGTTTTTTTTTCGCCTCGGTCAATGCTTGGTGCAGCATCGAGACAAATAAGTGCAGGATTTGAACGGCTATTTGAAATTCTTTGTGGGAAGTTCTTAGTGAGCTATTAAGCTCACTTAACGTTAAACGTTGTTGGGTCGTCGTCCTATATACTGAGAGTTTCAAGGTCACATGATGCGAAGTGAACAATACCAAAATTTTTCCCCAAGAAACATGGTTATGCAGCCTCTATGGTATCTATCTATCTATCTATCTATCTATCTATCTATCTATCTATCTATCTATCTATCTATCTATCTATCTATCTATCTATCTATCTATCTATCTATCTATCTATCTATCTATCTATCTATCTATTTCATTTCGTGTGTTCTAGTATTACTACTCCAAGCAAGATAGAAGGTCATGGATTGGTGGTCGCTCGAAGTGATGACTCTGATGAGTAATTGTTAGACAGGGAAGGTCACTAAAACCATTGTTTCTTCTTGTCTAAACGTTAGCCCTCGATGGCAATGTGTGTTATATTCCTCATTGTGATGCAGTATACTATATACTACTATAGCAGTGTAAGCTATAGTAGTTGGGTTTCTGGCTAGACAGAGAGAGAAGATCAAGTAGGGATGCTAACCAGATGCTATAGTATTCAGTATGCTACCCTGCACTATAGGAAAAGGCGCATGAAAGGCTGGGAAGAGGAATAAGCGAGCAAAGTTAACGGAGTAAATGAGCATATACAGGCTAATATATTCTGAGGTAAAACGAGCGAAGACGACAACGGACAGGAGAGGGTCGCCTTTGCGCCTTTTACCACGGATCATGCAATACCAACACGCCCACTTGTCCACCCCAAAAAATGATGCACGTGTTCAAACTGACACATCATACTTGTCGTGACAAGCACATCCTACGCCATTATCGATTGTGTTGAAAAGCGCTGAAAATTGTTACTGCGCCAGCAGTTATAAGGTCTTCCGACATCTCTATACATGCAATCACGAGCTTTACTAAATAGCTATCTATTACGATCATGTCGCTATGGTAACGAGAAGATAAAATATTAGTGAAGATGAAGGCACTGCGAAGACTAAGAAAATGTCACATCAGAGGACGTCATGTCAGTCGTGATTAGCCGATATATATATATATATATATATATATATATATATATATATATATATATATATATATATATATATATATATATATATATATATATATATATATATATATATATATATATATATATATATATACATGCCACTTTTTTAAATGTCCATCATTAATTTCCCTTTCTCTATCTCTCTTTGTGGAGCGCATCACTGTAGATTCTGCTCCGGTAGGCGTGTGACGCGAATCTTACGAAAGCACCGATGCAAAAGCGCGACACATACATAGTCTGTAGCGACAACGCCGGCTAACGTTTGTATACGACCTCGGCAACAAGAATATACGAAACTATACGTAAACGAGTGCATCACAACGATTCGCACAGGCCGAAGCGCTTTCGAGACACACACACAACGAAAAAGCGGCGACATGACCAAGCAGTAATGGGGGACGCCTACCGTACATGCAGGTGTGCGTCATTAAAGCGTTATAGCCGAGTCCGCACGTATAAATGCTGCAGGTATACGTCGTGGCAGTCATGCAACACATGACACGGTGAGTCTATGCGGCATCGCAGTATATATAAGTATATACTAAAGCGTATGGAACACTATATACGTGGTGGCAGCGTTAACCCAACGACCCGAAGCAGCAGCGTATAGGGTTAATTTAATGAGCGGACGGCGGTAATTGCTGTCGGCAGTTACGCCCAGTTGCCGGCAACATAAACAGTGACGGCAGCAATTTCAAGCGGTGCCTGGTGGCGACAACAAAGAAAAAAAGAGAGAGAGAGAGAAAGTATTACGAAGGTCCCAAAATGCAGCAAAGACGCTCACATATCTGCATCGCTTCTTCCAGAGCGTCGTTCGAGTTACATGCGCATTAATTGTGGATAAAAAATATCGAAACAGTATAAGGCGCACCAATATTCATAACATGCGTTTCCGCGTCTACATTATTCGAAGCTCCTTTTTTTCTATAAATTTTTGGTAGAGCCGCTCTTTCGATCTATCTCGCGAGAACACTGGAGCCGATCTTCAGAACGCGCTGACAGGGCAGTCGATGCGGGCGATCACGCCACGGGCCGAGCAGGGCTCACGTTTTCGTGTACCCTGTGTAACGCGACGCGCCAAAGCGCACGCACACACGCATCTCCACAGCTTCCTTCGTATAAGAAAAGCATGCACTCCGTAACCCTGTCCTCGGGGCACGCTCGCTAGAGCGCGCGTTGGCGCTGGGATTCCAGAGGCATGCATGTGCGAGAGGGTTGCGACGGGTGGTGTCAAATTCGAGGCTATTAATAATCGCCTCGTTTGTTGCCAAGTCACGCTATATGCGCACTTGCGCGTGGCTGCATGGCCCACGTCTTCGGCAGCAAAACAAAAATATCTAGAAAAAAATATTAAAGAGCTGACAAGCCCCCAGCAACGTATACCCTTCAACTTTTTGTTTATGCTTTATGTGTACGCGTTGTTTTACACTGAGCGCATTAGTCTCGCTGTCAGCCTCGCGACGGCAACATCTATCTTTTTTTTGCTGATGTTCCCGTGTGCATAAACGTGACAGTTTGGAAAGGTGGGCAGCGTTCGCAAACGCCAACGCTGCATGCACGCACATCCACTGCCCGTGAGATTGGAGGTCCTTATAAGCGGCAACGCATAGTCTAGAATACTGGCGGCGATTGTTTTAATAGATTCAAGAAGCCAGAATGGTTTACTTCGCTTATCTGGGACTACGTTCTCGGCTTGGTAAGAGCTACTTTCAGGTAGGAAAAGAAATTACTAAAGGATAGAAACGGAGACATGAATTGATCTTTAGACTGGATATCAGCGTTCGTGGAGTGGGGGTTCAAATTATCACGAATATCTTTTTTTTTTATTTTTCACGGGCATATAGAGACGCAGGCATACAAGAACACATATATAACGAAAGTGAGACTACCTTCGAAAAAAATTGTACAATACGGCAGTAATGTTCAACATTACTGTTTCAACTTGGAAGCCACCTGCGTCAACCTAAGCATTGATCTCCAGGACCTAAATAAAGTTTACCATACCATATCATATCATACCATACACCTCTCATAAATTAGGTTTCTTTAGTTTTTTGAAGCTGGCTTCGTTGCTATACACTAAAGCTTGACAGAAAGCCATACAAACGGAGCCCATCGGGGTGGTCATCGCCCCCTGGATCGAGTAAGTTGTCGTGTCTTCAAGTCACGGAGTGCCACTCTTACGTCAGCGCACGTCGATGTCTAGCGCGAGCCGCATTAATCACTCTGACACGGCTTGGCTCCATTGATTGTCGCGTCAGGCACGGCAGTCTCCACCAGGTGAGCAGACTGACGACCATGGCTGATGCGCGCTATGCCTTCATTTTTTTTTGCCGCTTTATTCCGTCAGAGGTCATCGCCGAGAAATAAACATCAGCTTTACTGAAAAACCACTGGTCTACACTATCTATCTATCTATCTATCTATCTATCTATCTATCTATCTATCTATCTATCTATCTATCTATCTATCTAGCTAGCTATCTATTTATATTTGTGTTATATATATATATATATATATATATATATATATATATATATATATATATATATATATATATATATATATCTATATATATATATAATATATATATATATATATATATATATATATATATATATATATATATATATATATATATATATATATATAATGAGATCTAACAGACAGTAATGCCAAGGAATGTACAGGGGAAGTTATTAGAACCAATGGAATGTAAATAAGAAGAAAGAAAAGTGATGAAAAAATAACCAGCCGTGAGCAGGAATCGAACCTACGACCTTCGAATAACGCGTTCGATGCTCTAACCACTGAGCTACCACAGCTGCGACCTTCGAATAACGCGTTCGATGCTCTAACCACTGAGCTACCACAGCTACACTGTGCTGTGGTAGCTCAGTGGTTAGAGCATCGAACGCGTTGTTCGAAGGTCGTAGGTTCGATTCCTGCTCACGGCTGGTTATTTTTTCATCCACTTTTCTTTCTTCTTATTTACATTCCATTGGTTCTAATAACTTCCCCTGTACATTCCTTGGCATTACTGTCTGTTAGATCTCAATAATGTTGTGTTAAAACACGGAAAAAACGAGCCCTTAGGTATACACTGCTTTCCCTTTTATATATATATATATATATATATATATATATATATATATATATATATATATATATATATATATATATATATATATATATATATGATTGAAGAGAAGGACGCACGTACGAAATGTGGATTTATTAACGTTTCGGCTGGTGGACCAGCCTTCGTGAGATTGGAGGTCCTTATAAGCGGCAACGCATAGTCTAGAATACTGGCGGCGATTGTTTTAATAGATTCAAGAAGCCAGTTTCTGACGAAGGCTGGTCCACCAGCCGAAACGTTAATAAATCCACATTTCGTACGTGCGTCCTTCTCTTCAATCATCTATTACACCGGACCATCGATCTTCATTCCTAAAATATATATATATATATATATATATATATATATATATATATATATATATATATATATATATATATATATATACGCTATTATCAACTACTGATCTGTAATTTTAGTCAGGCGTTGGGAACTTGGAACACGGGTTCGATTCCTTGCCATGGTGGCTGTAATTAAATGGGAGCGAAATGCAAGAATACGTCTGTGGCTGTAGATTTAGGTGCGTTTGAAAGAACCACATGTGGCCGAAGTTAACGTACAGCTATCTATCAAAGCGTGCTTCATTATATCACGCTTCTGACATGTGTTACCTTATACTTCATCTTATCGGCACTCATGAACACACGCGCGCGCACATTCGACGCACACACGCACACAGCCGGAGGAACACAGGCATCCATCGCAGACATCCAAGCAGCACACGCGGTAGCTGAATTCCTTGCAAAAAAAAAGATACGCCAGTGACCTTCCGGCCGATCATGCACTGCCGGTGTGGGACGACAAAGCGCAGGTAAGCACGCGTGCACCTTGCATCGGCGCGCACTGTCGCGAATCGGTTCGCTTCGAGTGGCCCGACAGGAGGACCCCCGAAAAACGAGCGTGGCGCCGTGATTCCTTCCGAAGCGAGGCCGGCACGCCAGTCAAACTGTCACTCATCCGAGTCGACTACCATGCGTCGATCGCCCGGGAGACGCGAAGGCCGACGGAGGGAAGGGTGGCCGAAGAGCGACTGCAACGTGGACCTTCAGCCCCGATCTTCTGCACTTGTGCCTTTTTGTGGTGTTCTTCTCTTCGCTTATTTTTATACCGACCAGCCGCGCTTGTTCGTGTGTGTGTGTGTGTGTGTGTGTGTGTGTGTGTGTGTGTGTGTGTGTGTGTGTGTGTGTGTGTGTGTGTGTGTGTGTGTGTGTGTGTGTGTGTGTGTGTGTGTGTGTGTGTGTGTGTGTGTGGTGTGTTGTGTGTGTGTTCCGGAACTGCTCTATTTTCGAACTTACTTTATATCGTCAGTGCTCACAATGTATCGAGTGCCCCTGAGAGTGCTTTCACAAGAAGCGCGCTATTTTTTTAAACGCAATTTCACTTTGTCATCGCAATTAGCGAAGGAACAATGCTGATTGTTGGCCTAGTTGGTGTGTGTCTTATTTGCGGCCAAAGCATGTCAGTTAGCGAAGGAACAACAATAACTTCTCCCATTATCTACTCACATTTTCAACAAACACGCAAGTGTGTACGATAAAGTTCATCGCCCACCTATACAGACAAAAATGTAATTCCGAGCTTTCTAAAATCTAATTCCGAGCAAAGTGGCCAATAAATCCAATTGTTTCCATTATCCAGAACTTCGCTTCACTTTACTGACAAAGAACGTCGTTCTGCGGGCGAGATAGACGAAAATGGGCATGGTCAAAATACACGCTCCGCTAGGGCCCCGTTCATGCCGTGAACATTCGTTGCCGTTCATGCAGTGAACATACACCGAAGACGCGGAAGGAGCCGCGCTGCGAGATCTAACGTGTAACCCTGCTGACAACAACGGACCATATTTCCGCAAGTCTGAAAGCGTCTCCAGGGGTGTTGCGGCAATCTTTTCCGCCCACTATTCGCGAAGCGACAGAGCTAACAATAACAATCACCCGCCAGGAACGGCACATGGAGGAAGCGGCCAAGGGGTTGGGGGATTGAGAGAGAGTGTGATATCCACACCCACTTCACTGAGTTGTACTACGGTGGAAGGCGCGCCAGCCAAGCCAAGCGGATCCGCTCGAAGTATGATCTCAATGAGATCTTGCAAACCCTTCATCGCTTGAACCTCCGAAAGAGCATATAGGAACTTGCAAGATCTTTTCTTTCGTTTTTGTTTCGTGACCTCAACAGGTGCTGCGATCCGAACTTCGTCTATGTGTACCATATACACCGAGATCTGTAGTGCCCATCCGGTTCTTTTCTGACCGGTTTCTTGCGCCATTTTCGGTACTGTATCTCTTCACATATTTTCGAGACTGTTATCAACTTCCAAGCGGACGCGACTATGAAAACTATACAACAATGGTGCCACTCAAGAGAGCTGCTACGGAGAAAGCTGCGCATGGGTGCGCGTACAAAGAACTCCCCTCTTCTTCTTTTGTTCAATTTACTTTATCTATACTTTGGTATTGTTCGTCAAGGAAGGAAGCCGGTTTGCCTATTGCGTATATCCCTCTATGCGGCTAAATATCGCAGCTCTATGAGCCAAGTTGCCGCAGCCATGAAGAAGCATGATGCCCAATCTTCGCCACTTCGCCCGTTCACACTCCGCCTTCTCGCTGCGAAAGCCAGGACGCTCCTGTGTCATTTCTCCGCATAGGATCCTCGCACTTGCCTGTAGCGTATAGTCGACTTCCGCGTACGCAATATGACGCATATACAGGAGGGGCGTTGAAATAGCGGGTCTTTGTCCCCTCTACGAATGCTACACGCGAAGACGAGACGAAATGTTAGGAGGCATACGTGTATCCGCTGCGTTCAGCGATCTGTGGTTTATACAATCGGTGCGCAGGAGATCAGCCATTCACAACGGGCGTTCCCTTACTACACGCGCTATACCTATACTCATGGCAAGGCTCCTGCCTTCATATTGTCACGATGAGTCACAAGTACTGGGGGATATATTGAACGACCGGGTAGCTAGCTCTAGGACGATGCGTCAGTCGTGGCTGGCTCTCGAGCAGAGAAGAAGGCACGCGATCATCTTTTTCCTCCAGATTGAGAGCCGCTCTTGCTGTCGACCCACTACGTGCTGGTGGCATTATCCCCCCTTCCGAAAAGAAAAAAAAACAAGTCCCAAAAAGAGGAAAGAAAAGTACATAGCATCACCACGATGCTACTACATAGGCACGTGAAAAAGTAATTGGAAATTCGGATAATGTGAAAGTAAAAATTGAAGAGCGTGCCAATATAAGAAACGTCAATGAACGAGAAAGCAAGTTCGCACAAATAAACAAAAAACACAAAGAATGCTGTACGGTAAAGGAAAAGTTACGAGCAACGCGCAATAAATGGTTTCATGCGCAACACATGAACGACGTCCGGCCTCAGCCGTGTCCTGCTCCGTGCATGGGGTGTTGAGTCCGGAACCACTTCGGAGTTCACGTCACTGACGCGGCGTAACACTTTATATGGGCCAAAGTACCGGCTCAGCAACTTTTCGCTAAGGCCACGGCGGCGGACGGGCGTCCACACCCAAACTTGATCTCCGGGGCTGTAAAACACTTCTCTGTGGCGGGTATTATAACGTCGTGCGTCTGCCTGCTGTTGCTGGCCGATGTGCAGTCGCGCGAGCTGCCGGGCTTCCTCGGCACGCTCTGCGAATTCTTCGGCGTCTGTTGCCAACTCGTCTTCGTCCTGACACGGTAGCATTGAGTCTAGCATGGTCTGCACTTCGCGGCCGTAGAGAAGCCGAAATGGCGTGAATCGCGTGGTCTCTTGCACGGCGGTATTATACGCGAAGGTCACGTAAGGTAAGATCCGGTCCCATGTTTTGTGCTGTACGTCGATGTACATTGAGATCATGTCTGCGAGGGTCTTATTCAGTCGCTCGGTAAGTCCGTTGGTTTGCGGGTGGTACGCAGTTGTTCTTCGGTGTCTGGTGTTGCTCAGTTTGAAAACTTCGTCCGTAAGCTGCGCCGTGAATGCCATCCCTCTGTCCGTTATTACACTGGAAGGAGCACCGTGTCGTAACACGATGTGGCGCATGAAAAATTGTGCTACCTCAGAAGCCGTGGCTCGTGGGATCGCCTGGGTTTCAGCGTAGCGTGTCAAATAGTCGGTCGCGACGATCACCCATTTGTTGCTGTCCGCAGACAGGGGAAATGGCCCGAGAATGTCCATGCCGACTTGGTCGAATGGCGTGCAAGGTGCTTCAATGGGCTGAAGCAAACCAGCTGGCTTAACAGATGGTTGTTTTCGGCGCTGACATTCCCGACAGCTCTTCACGTACTTCTTGACGCTTGCCGAAAGTCCTGGCCAATAGTACCTCTCACTCACTCTGGCAAGTGTTCGTGAGTAGCCCAGATGACCGGATGTGGGTTCGTCATGGCAAGCGAAGAGGACGTCGTCTCGCATGTCTCGAGGAACCACCAGGAGGTAGGCACGGTTGTTCGAACGAGTGTTCTTCTTGTACAGCACACCATCTCGAAGGCAGAACGACGGCAACGAGCGGAATAAATTACGTGGTATGATTGTGTCCTGGCCCTCTAAATGATCGATGATCGAACGAATCTCTGCGTCATCCCGCTGCCGTTTACTCAAGTCTGATGAGCTAATGGCGCCCAGGAAGCCTTCGTCTTCCTCTGCTTCCTGACTGACGGCATGAAGGGGCGCGCGTGACAGTGTGTCAGCGTCTTCATGCTTACGGCCGGACTTATGGACGATGGTGACGTCAAATTCCTGCAGCCGCAAGCTCCACCGTGCTAGCCGTCCTGAAGGGTCGCGCAGGCTTGCCAACCAGCAGAGGGCGTGGTGGTCCGTCACTATCTTGAAGGGACGACCATAAAGGTACGGGCGGAACTTGGTGATTGCCCACACGACTGCGAGGCACTCTTTCTCCGTAGTGGAATAATTCGCCTCAGCACGCGATAGAGAGCGGCTGGCGTAGGCTATCACTCTTTCGATGTCTTCTTGACGCTGAACGAGCACTGCACCGAGCCCAATGTTACTAGCGTCGGTATGGACCTCCGTGCCAGCATCATCGTCGAAATGAGCGAGAACGGGCGCTGATTGCATGCGCTGTCGCAGCTCATCAAAAGCTGCTTGTTGCTCGTTTTCCCAGACAAACGGTGTGTCGTCCCTTGTGAGACGAGTCAGAGGTTCTGCTATCTGTGAAAAGCCATGAATGAATCGGCGATAGTAGGCGCACAAACCAAGGAAGCGCCGGACGGCTTTCTTATCGACAGGAGCTGGTAATTCGGCAACAGCGGCAAGCTTGTCCGGATCGGGACGGATTCCTTCGGCGCTAACTACATGTCCAAGAAACTTTAGTTCTTTATAGCCGAAGTGGCACTTCTGTGGCTTTAGTGTGAGGTCCGCCGATCGGATAGCCTCCAGCACGCTGCGCAGGCGCTGAAGGTGCTGCTCGAACGTGGCAGAGAAGACCACCACATCGTCAAGGTAGACAAGACAAGTCTGCCACTTCAGCCCTGTGAGGACAGTGTCCATCATTCGCTGGAAAGTCGCCGGCGCTGAACACAAGCCGAAAGGGAGTACTCGAAATTGGTATAGGCCGTCTGGAGTCACGAAGGCTGTCTTTTCGCGGTCTCGCTGATCTACCTCGATTTGCCAGTACCCGCTTTTGAGAGCGAGAGAAGTGAAATAATGGGCACGACGAAGTCTATCTAGGGAATCGTCGATACGCGGTAGCGGGTACACATCCTTTTTGGTCACGTTGTTAAGCTTTCGATAATCGACGCAGAAGCGTAGCGACCCGTCCTTCTTTTTGACAAGCACGACTGGAGATGACCACGGGCTGTTGGATGGTTCGATAACGCCATCGTCAAGCATCTCGCGAACTTGCGTACGTATCGCTTCACGTTCTTTAGCCGACACGCGGTAGGGGTGCTGGTGTATTGGGCGTGCGTCTTCGTACGTGATGATCCTGTGTTGAGTGATGGACGTCTGGCGGATCTTCGAGCAACTTGCGAAGCAAGACCTGTACTCGAACAAGAGCGCTCGCAGCGCAGTCTGGTTATCGGTGGACAGATCAGGATTGATGTCAATGTTGCTCATTGATGTGTCTGCGTTATCCACTACTTCTGACGTGAGACAGTTGGTTACGTTTGCTACTTCGTGGGCAAACGCTATCGAAGTGCCACGGAAAAGGTGTCGATGCTCGTTGCTAAAGTTGGTAACGAGCAATTCAGATCGGCCGTCACGAACGTGTATTACACTTCTCGCTACACATATGCCTTGCTGCAGGAGGTGTTCTAAATTTGTCTCGGCCACCACATCGCCATCGCTCAAACCACAGCATGTTACGTCGACTAGAACACTGGCTCGGGGAGGAAGCGTCACGCTCTGTTCAGAAATACGGAGTACGTCGACACGCATTTCGTCATCCTGCACGTTGATTGCTCGCTGGGCTGAGAACGTGACGCGGCGCTCTTGCAGATCAATGATAGCTCCATTTTCCTGTAGAAAATCAACTCCCAGAATGACGTCACGGGAGCATTCCCGTAGAACAAGGCAGCTTGCTACGAATGTGTACCCTTGAATCTGTACTCTAGTTGTGCAGGCACCCAGTGGAGTAACGACATGGCCACCAGCTGTCCGAATCTGCGAGTTATGCCATGGTGTGATTACTTTCTTCAGCTGCGTTGTCAGTTTCCCGCTCAGTATGGAATAGTCTGCGCCGGTGTCCACTAACGCATTAACTACACAACCATCAATTGTTACTGCAATGTCGAGTGAAAGCCGGCTATCCTTTGCAGCAGCAGGTGATGTCGGACCAGTTTCTGTACAGTTCTGCGTCAATAGGAGGTCTTCAGCGCTTCGACGTTCAGCGACCCCGCCCCCAGAGGTCGCTTCGGCTAGTTTTCCCGGCGGGGGCTGGGAGATCGTGCGGTAGAATACCGCTGGGGCGTTGATGAAAATCGCCTCGGTGATGGCGAGCGCGACTGGCGCCCGGCAGACGGTGGTGCATGCTGCTGGGAGAGGTAGTTTTGGATGTCGCGTGGTCTCTGACCGTAACGGGGTGGCGGCGAGTACGCAGAGAAGCCGCGAAGCCCAAGACGGCGATATGGGCACTGGCGGTACAAGTGATCAGCTTCTCCGCAGTGAAAGCACAGAGGCCGGCGATCAGGTGTGCGCCAAACATCAGACTTTCGAGGAGACGTGCGCCGATCGTCGATGTACTGAACTGGTTGCACTGAACGATGGGCGACAGAAGCACCAGGGACAAAGGGCAGGGGCGGTGGCGTGTACGTGCCTCCGTAGTACGGTATGTGCTGCGCTGACTGTACTGAAACAGCAGGAACAGGATGGACGAATAATGGCGGCGTTGCAGCAGGGCGTTTCAAGGCTTCCGCGTAGGTTGTTTCACGGCGGTATTCAGCAGGAGCTGGCACAGCTGTATCATGAGGCAAGGTGTCCCGGAGGGCCTGGTGCAGCTCATCCTTGATCACAGTTGCAATAGAGTTGACTGTAGGATGAGGTGTTACACCAGCCTTTTGTAACTCTTCACGTACTATATCACGGATGAGTTCACGTAGACAGTCGTTGTTGGTTCTAGTGGCGGTGAAAATGTCGGCAGTAGACATGCCACTGACTTGCCTGTCGTATTGGCTGGATCGCTGCTGCGGCATTTTTTCCATTGTCACGGCCTCCGACAAGAACTCCGCGACCGTCTTCGGAGGACTTCGCACGAGGCCGGCAAAAAGCTGGTCCTTGACACCGCGCATCAAGTGACGCAACTTCTTGTCCTCAGTCATTCTTGAATCGGCCCGTCGGAAGAGGCGCGTCATGTCTTCGACGTACGCGGTCACAGTTTCGTTTGGCGACTGGACGCGGGCAAGAATAGCTCGTTCAGCTCTTTCTTGGCGGTCAGTGCTGGCATATGTCTGCAGAAGTCTACGAGAGAATTCGGGCCACGTCGTCAGCTGCTCCTCCCGATTTTGATACCACGTGCGAGCCCCGTCTTCGAGATAGAAGTAGACACGACCCAGTTTCGCCGCGTCGTCCCACTGATTCAAGTTGGCTACGCGCTCGAAGTCCGCCAACCAGTCCTCAACGTCTTCGCGCTCCGTACCATGGAACGTCGGCGGTGCCCGTGGGCTTTCCAACGTATAGCGGTTCGGCGACGTGCTTCCCATGCCGGTTGCCAAGGTTTGTACCGAAGTGCTGGTCATGTTTGTTGACGTGGTGGGAGCAGTATCGTTGACTTCCGGAGGCAATCCCCTGATTCGGCGGCTGGTCCGATGCACGGGAGTGTTGACTGGCACTGGACTCGTATTACGGCTTCCTGGGGGGGTCTGCAGCATCCGTGAGGCTACCCAGCACCTTCCACCAGTTTGTCACGATGAGTCACAAGTACTGGGGGATTTATTGAACGACCGGGTAGCTAGCTCTAGGACGATGCGTCAGTCGTGGCTGGCTCTCGAGCAGAGAAGAAGGCACGCGATCATCTTTTTCCTCCAGATTGAGAGCCGCTCTTGCTGTCGACCCACTACGTGCTGGTGGCAATATGATATCCACGCGACATGCTCATGACAGTTCTATGCATGTCAGCAAACCAGCAAAATTTCCTGATGAGGTCGCATTTCACAACTTACATTGAACGATTGCATTGAACGGGAACGCTCAAGTCAACTGTGGAGATAACTTACAATTACTTCTCTTTCTATGAGGACGCTATATACATCACAGACAAAAAAAAATCGGTGCACAGCCTTGCCTCGCAGGCACCTTCAACCAATCAAATCACTACTGTAGCTTGGTGAACTTCCCGTTCTGCACACACGGTTGAGGCGGTGATGATAAACGCACCAGACAATACGAATACACGCCGAGCACAAGGTAAACATTTTAATTACCAGAAGCAGTGGTCGCATTTAGAAACGCGTGCGAAATGAGACGACGCTCACTTTATCAAGTGCCTAAATGATGATTACAAAAATTAAATAGGTTTGATTATGATGCAAGGAATACAACGGACACAGCTTTAATTGTGTCACTTGAAGTTCTGTGAGCTTCGCACATAACTACAAGTATACGGCAAATATATTGCATTTCGCCCAATCGGAGACACTCGGGTTGCGGGAATCGAACCAGTGACCTCGCATTCGGCAGCAAGGCTATGCGGTGATTGCACCACCGCCACGTGTAACCGGCTGGAGCTTCATCAATGAAGAAGTGTTTCCGCGAACAGAGTCCGTAGTTCTAACCGACAACTGAGTAAAAAAAAAGAAAACTGATGTATAAAGGGAAGCATGCCGAAACTGTGGAACAAAAAAAGAGGGGGGGGGGATGAGAAAAAGAGGAGGGGGCGTTTTACTTAAGACTGAAGAGTTAACTACGGCCTCTGTCAAAGACAAATACCGATTTACGAAACCACCACAGTCGCGCATGCGTAGCCGAGGCAGGCGAAGACAAGCTGTCCGGGTCAGAGGCCAAGTGCTCCCATTTTCGTTTTTAACTCCCGAGAAAAAAACACACACACGTGCGACTACGGGAGAGATGAGCAATCCTCTTCGACAGCGGCCGCTGCTGCTCCGTGAAGTAGCAGCGGAACCGGCAAAAGTGCCGCGCGCGCCGAAAAGGATCCGAGGGGGTAACGCGAGTTCATTCTGGGAGCAGGTTCCGGGTCGAGGCGAAGAAAAAAACAAATTTTTCTTCGCGGGAACACCAAGAACACGAACGCGGCGCGTCTATAAGGTCCCACAACGCCTCGGGAAAGCTCCCCGCTACAGCTGCAGTAATTAGCTTTTCTCGCACGAGAATACCCCCCGCCTGCCCACACTCCCCCCCCCCTATTCACTCTAACCTCCAGAAGCAACCCCCCACCCCAGTGCGCCTCCCTCCTTTACAGTTTCGAAAGAATGAAGCACCAAGAAAGAAAACGCCGCGGCTTCTAGTTAAACTACTCATCTTCTCTTTTTGTTTCTTTCCTTTACTTTCTTTGATTAATTATTATATCTCCTGCTACGTTGAGTTCTGTCCCCTTTCTCGTGTATATAGTTTAGCCTGGAGTTCAAGTTTACTCTTGCTCTCTCTCTCACTCGTCTTCTTGCGTGCAAGGTTCCTCACCCCCTCCTCCTTTGCGCCATGGCTGTGACAGCTGGCCGTGCCGTGCTCTGTTGTGCCTTACAATGACTAATGAACCGAACTGCTGTCAAACGGCGAGGCGGGAGAAGAAACCGCTTTCTGGGGCGCGAACGTGGTTCTCGGCAGCGGCCAGTGCACACAGCGTAAGGGGAGAACAAAAGCGGGAGGAACGAGAATGACGGGAAAAACGATGCCTCTAGGTGAAGAAGGGACGGCTTCTTTGGCGGCTGTGCACCTTGGCGTGTACATATAGGTTCGCTACTCAGAACTCGGTGTATGTTCTCGTGTTGGCGTACACACGGGTTATACCCCAGAAAGCCACGTTTCAGTGGAAGACTCGTGCTCCGCGCTTTCTTTCTTCCTTCTCGTTAATGTATTGCACGAGTAAAGAACATAAAGTCATTTTGCAGTTCCGTTTCCCGCCTACAGTGACGAAGCACTTGTGAAAGTTACATCTTTCCCGAGGCGCTGACACCTAATGTGTCTCGCAAGAATAGGGCATCGAGGTACATACGTGTAGGTTTTGGTTACAATAATCGTTCCGTATGGCCCATAACAGTGCCACTGGCGTAGAACTGTGGTGTATCTTCACAAGAACAGCACGCCTAGCGCGTTGGTGTATCCGTACTTGATATTACAACCCGAAACTATACGAACAATAGTGAAAGGACAAAGCGGACAAGCATTGAGGAGTCAACAGATAATCCCATACGTATATTGAGTGATTCGTTTCACTTTCGGGATGATGGTGTGTGGTTTTTATCAGCGAAAGTTCGCTAAGCAAATGAGTATTCGTGAAGTTTCGATGAAATAGTGGAATGCTAATTGGAACATGGGGGGGGGGGGGGAATGTTACAGTGCGAGGAAGCCACCCCCTTGACACCCCCCCCCCCCTCCCAATGTGCTCGCTTATGAATTGTAACGCAACATTGGCGAGTGGTTGCCTGAAATAAAGTAGCCGTATTTGTAGTAATACACATAAAATGAAATTATGATGAGGAGTTACGCATGCTATTCACTGAAAATGGGTCATTAATCCATTAATATTTTATGTATATATAAGCGCTCGTAGCAAAATGACACCACCATGCCCTTGCGACAGCAGTCTAAGAAATTTTCTCTTACCCCCCAGAAGCGGTCATTGTCAGTTTTAGGTTCGTGAACTTAACGCAGTGAGTGTTCAACATTTGTGCTGAATTCCGTCGCCTGTTAATACATCTTTATTACACGTGAGCAAAGATGATTCAGTAGATTTTTTTAAAATTTCGATGCGTAAATTAAACCTAAGCCTGTTTATCATGTGCTCATCAGCTTTACTACTACATTGGTCAAGCTCTTCTCTTTTTTTCTCTCTTTATTTTCTTTATTATTTCTTTCCTTTTTTATTTCGGAAGGGGAGGAGCGCGGCTCCCTCCCTCCCCCCCTTAATGCTTCACTGCTCATTTAATTCCTCGCATGACGAAAAAAAAAACACGAATGTGTGATCGTGTCTACGTTATGTTATAATATGTGATAAAGGCAGTGCTGCTAGCACGAAACACGGATTGATTGATTGATTGATTGATTGATTGATTGATAACCACCATATGATTATGAGAGACGCCGTAGTGGAGGGCTCCGGAAATTTCGACCACCTGGGGTTCTTTAACGTGCACCCAAATCTGAGCACACGGGCCTACAACATTTCCGCCTCCATCACGAAACACGGAAAACAGGGATGATAAAACGAAACGCGTCTATAACAACTGACGTGGTGAAACTAAAAAGCAAAAAAAAAACTGGAGAAAGGGTGGGAAAAGACAAAACGGAGGGTCTAGCATGCACTAACTAGCCCCTACACAAGCCCTTGCGAACTATGTATATGCTGCACGTTAGGGGGAAAACGTACTCACTTAAACGGCAATGTTAAAATTTTGGAGCGCGCAGCGGAAAATGGTGGCAGTTCTAGCTGGCGTCCACTAGAGAACAAACGCCCGCATGGAGCCAGGATATTTGCACTCGTCGCCAGCGCGCGTAAAATGGAGAGTTCCTCTTTGTCCCGCTAGATGGAGCGACGAGACTACAAAGCGCGCGCGACTGCGCCGCGCTCCCGCCGCCGCATGCTGCATCGCAAAGTAGGCTTCGCCGCAGTGCGAGCCAATATTAGACGGACTCGACGTGTTGAGACCAAAGGCTGTCTTTCCGCCGTGTAGTCTTTATTTTTGAAGTCATCATTCTCTGCCCAGTAAAGCAAATGGGAGTATTTTCGCCGTTTTTCCGCCACTAGACCAATAATCGTCATCGAGCTTGCCGTGTTTCCTCTCTCGAAATCTGCGCTCGCTACGTTCGTATCTATGCCACGCTGATAGCCGCGCGCCACTCGTGACCGGAAAATACCGGGCTCGCGGTGATAACGCAAAGCAAGCATGCGTGATAGGCAACGATTATTGTTTTGTGGCAGAATTACGCCCGTGATATGCATTGACGTAATGTGTGAAGATTTGAAGCACCTCATCCTCTGTTATATTACTTTGACATGTGATCCAGCATTCGCTCCTGGAACCACAAGAAAAAAAATCGATGGTAAGAGGCTGATTAAAACTTGTTGACCGAGTCGGTGATTCGTAAGTCGTGAGTAAATGTGCAAGTAATTGAAAGTAATTGTCTTATTGGTGCCGCTACGCTGCCTTTATTCTCTCAATGCCTCGTTATAGATCCAATTTCTTCCAGGAGTTCCTTCCACTTTCTCTCTTTATCTATAGCGTGTACTAATTTCACAATAAGGTTTTTTGCGAGCACGCTTCTCTGTCTACTTTAGCAGTTAGGCGAAAAAACAAACTTTACAAGGTGTGTTAGCAATCATTTTGCAATCCACTCATGACTTTTACACGCATGTAAGCCTTCGCCCGGTAATGAATAGCACGTTACAAACTAATAAATAACAGAGTGGATAATATATTGCCATTGACAATTTGTGTAACGGTGTTAATAAATGCAAGGCGTTCCATAGCCAGTTGCAACGCTACAGCGGGCAAGTGAAACTAAGTAGCAATCAGAAGCACAGGAAATGTTCTCAGGGACAGTTCCTTCGCCAGGATGCTAATAATACCATGAAGTATCGAGTTTCATTAATCTCACGTGGGTGGTGGAAGAGGGGGTGTTTTTTTTTAGTCTTCTAAGCAATACTGTGAGCAACATTCTTTGCCTCAATACTCTTGCACGTGCGTAATGAATAAATAAGTAAATATAGTGAACAATGCTCCTTCCGTACTTTACAGCGATCCAAAATCAAGGCGGAGTGCGCCAGACATAAATTAAACGTGCAAATAAGTGCGCCTCGCACACGATGGGTGCTCTGGATATCGTGTATAGCTGGTTCGTTATCCCAACCGTCAAAATCTTAAAGAAACAACTGGAAAAAAGACTTGAAGATAATGAACCTTCCAGAGCACGGACAGACTGTACAGCAGGTTACTGTTGCGCATCGACAACTGAATGCAATCTAAAAAAAAAACTATAGCGCTTCAAACGTGCACTCCCACCCACTTCGAGTTCATGTCATTCTCCCTTTCTCCCCTTTTTATATTTATTCGTGCATCCCGCTCTCCCTCCCTGGCGGCAGAGTTGTAGGGAATAACGAATGCCGGCACTTTCGTGGCACACTTCATTTTTCAAACGGGCAACTCACGCGACTAGTATTCTCAACAACCGAAAATCAAAGCCGTTTTCGTTTCCGATCCTGCGGCGCAGTTCCATTCTCCTCGCCCACTTCGCAGCACGCCGCATTTATATATGGCGTGTCCGATGCGGATTGCTTGTGTATTTTTTTTCTCATAACAAAAACCTTAAACATCTAAGCGAAAAAAAAACTAAGAAAAAATACATAAACAAGAGCGAACCTGATTTCGTTCGGTTCCAGCCTCGCCAAGGAGCATGGAGGGGAACTGAAAAAGAAACGGGAAAATTGGGAGCGAGGTTTTTTGGCAAGGCAATTGCTGTACACGCAATAAAAAAACAAATAAAACAGAACGGCATAATGCAACGTCATTGATACAAGCTTCAGTCCTTCCTTTCCTCGTAAGATATTGTATTTTTTGCTATTTGAAAGAGAGAAACAGAAACCCGATATAGAAAGCGAATAAAAAGAATTGAATGTGTGCTCCCGGGGAGTCGCTGTGTTTCGAAGGCGTGCCTTGCCGTGGGGGCGTTTACATACCTCTGCAAAATAACACCACGGATTGCCGATTCCCTTTTCTCGTTTTCCTTTCGTGCACGTTCATAAATAAAAAAAGGGTGTAATAATAGAAGGAGCCGGTTTGAAAGACAAATAACACGCAGCGGATGAAAAGTAAACGCGTCGTCTCACCATGGGGGGGGCGCTCGCAATTCGAGGTGTATTATCTCCGTGCCGGAGTTGTATTTCGCGACGCCGCAAAAATGAAAAATGACCTTATAAAAAGCCCTTTTATCCCAAGCCCCGTTCCTTATTTTCTTATACTTCCTGTTGTCTTGGTTATTTTTTGTTTTTGCTTACAGCAGAGAGAAATGAGCATTCAACAGCCGAAATGCGTTCTGATGAAATCGCATTTGGTTTGACTTTTTCGTGTATCCAATAAAAAAAATGGCGGACGTCAAACCATGCACCACTAAAGAAAAACAATGAATTGTCATTTCATTGTCTTTTTGCGTCACAGTAATAATAATAATAATAATAATAATAATAATAATAATAATAATAATAATAATAATAATAATAATCAGCCTGTCTACGTCCACTGCAGGACAAGGGCCTCTCCCATGTTCCGCCAGTCAACTCGGTCCTGTGCTTGCTGCTGCCATTTTACGCCCGCAAACATCTTAACATCAACTGCTCACCTAACTTTCTGTCTCCCCCTAACCCTCTTGCCTTCTCTGGGAATCCATTTAGTTACCCTTAGTGACCAGCGGTCATCCTGTCCACGCGCTACATGCCCGGTCCTTGTCTAATCAAGGGCCCCTTATTAAGGCTTCTCTCCCTGTACCATGTGTGCGATTCTCTCGAATCATGTATATTGTTGCAACGTGGTACACGGTGGCTTAAAATAGCTGAAAGAAACCCTGTGCATCAGCACGCACAAGTGTGAGTGGACAAGATGTAACCAGGAAGCGCGTTAGAAAGATATCCTTCAAGCTATCCTCTATGTTCTTATCACTGTGGCCTTTGGAACGAAACACACTTACGCAGACGTAGTATATAACCTATATGCATTTTTTCTTAATTTTGACGAAAATTGTAGAGCTGTCCAACCTTGCGATGAGATCGACTGCATCTGCCGATTCACAGTTACAAATTTATTCACTAATTTTCACAGAACACAAATTTCACTAATTACTTAAATCACTAATTACTTAACACAAACACAAAATCACTAATTACTTAACACAAACACAAAATCACTAATCACTTAACAAGCTAACCTGTCAGCTGACTAATTGTAGAGGGCAAAGCTCGCCACGGATTTTCAGAACGAATCACAACGTTCTCTCTGCAAGCACTACATGGAAAATACATGTATATTTGCAGTATGAAGGCAAAGTTGAGCACATTAATTATCGCGCAAATGATACTAATTGTAAATTGATTAGTTGGGCCAGTCAAGTATAGTATCCAAAGCAATCACCGAAGACCTATATAACAATGTAATGGGTGTCGTGATGCGGAGAGCAACGGAGACAATGATGAAAAAAAAATCACAGATTATCCACGGAGTGAATGATGGTCAGTGGGGCGAAGCGTCCATTCGTCCGTCCGTTCATTCGTCCATCCGTCTGTCTGTACGTCCGTCCGTCCGTCCGTCCGTCCGTCCGTCCGTCTGTCTGTCCGTCTGTCCATCTGTCCGTCTGTCTGTCTGTCTGTCTGTCTGTCTGTCTGTCTGTCTGTCTGTCTGTCTGTCTGTCTGTCTGTCTGTCTGTCTGTCTGTCTGTCTGTCTGTCTGTCTGTCTGTAACCAATATGAAGTCGTCAACCATTCGAAAACCGCTAACACCATCTAGTGATATTATTTCCGAGAACATATACACATAATGCCATCTATTGAATGATAAGGGAGACGCTCCTGGGTACGCCGGAAGGACGAGGGATCGCCCTAGATCATAAGGAGCTTCACCCCTACTACAGTTGAAATAACCAGATCAGCTATATGTAAAGCTGCACGAATGCTTCGCTGGCGTAGAGTAGGGCAATCAGCAGAGACTTCGAGAGGTGTGTCTCCTTTCGCGTGTTTTGCTGTTTACTGAACATTACAAATAATAACATGGTAATGCAGTTTTGCTGCCACTGACTGTGACAAACGTGCATTAATGTCATGCGCTGAAACTTATTCACAGCGCACTTTACACATACTTATTTGGTCAACGTCTAACGCCATGGTATTTCACGCAATAGAACGAGAGGGCATCGCTAATGAGTTCGAGAGTTCCGCGAGGCCCTCGTTTGGGATGCAGTTCACACGCACGCATTCAGGGTCATTGTCGGTCAAAGCGATGCATACGGTACATGTGGTGCATATTATATGGCGTCTGAGAACGCATGAGAGTTTCGTAGTCTGCCACCTATGCCATATCAGAGGTGCCAGCATATCCGTATGAACGATGTTTAATGTAGACACAATTTCTGTAATGAGCACCCGACTCAACCTCGTTCTTCAATTGACCTCGCACAATAGACACTATATGATTCAGCGTGAGAAGCAAGTACCCATTGTGGTTTACGACGTCAAGATTCATTTGTGACTCTTGGGAAGACATTAGAGATGATGCGTCTGTTGCCAGTGAAGTATGTTTGGTGCGGGATGTTGCTGCTTGTGATATACGGCGCACGAGGTGCAAGTACTCGAACGAAAGAATGGTGCGTTGATGACGGCTACACGTGGCCGAAATTCCTTTGCAAGCAGTGGAAAGAGTACAGTAATAGATTTTTGGGCTGCAATAGAGACATAGCTTTCGACGCATATTTTTGAAGAATGTCACACACGTGGTATGTTATGTAATTAATGATGCAGCAACCTCGGATCAAATCAAGTCATACTGATCGTATCTCTCAGTCCGGACTGCTTCCCGATTCCCGGGAGAAGAAAATCGGATTATGAGATTTCACTTTGGAAAAAAATAAGGGAAATGTCGCAAGTGAAAAGCAAAAAATTTTGCCAGCTTCACTCGGCGGACATTGGTGAAACATCGAATCTGGTGGCTTACAAGGAAGCCTTCACTTCGCCAATTAGTTTAGCCGGTTGAATGAAGTGATATTTGAATTCCCTGCGGTTAAGTAAAGTGGGAATGAAGCGGATGAATGAAGTGAGAAGAGTGGCGGGAGGAACCCCCCCCCCCCCCCCTAGATGAAGATACCCAGAGGAGGCTCGTGCCCCCTTCCCCCGATACTCTCCGCCTATGGCTCCACTGTTAAAAACATTCTTGCAAGGCGTCATTCCTGTTTAATTACTGCTGAAAGAAGGCGCAGGCGCTGTCCCACATTGTAAAACCATGTGTACAGAGAATACTCCTTCGAGAGCTGACCCATACCTACAAACATCACTGAGGCGAAGAAGCCAACAGCAACAATTCTATAAGTGGTTGAAGTCGACGTTATCTTAAATTTGGTTCTTCCATTATACTGTATGACTCCCCTCCGGGCATCTACATGACGGCTACCACAATTACTTTAATCAAGTCACATATCTTTCTTCGTGCATGAAAGGAAATGTGTTACGGGTGTGAAAGGAGATATAGCACACACGCAGAAACCTTATCACTTGCGCGAAAAAAAAAGTACTAAATAAAACCTGGCCGTTTCAAAATACAACCTTCCTGCTGGATGTTAGGAACGAAGTGCTGTAGAATATAGCTACAATCAGACACCAGATATTATTCACTCTAGCCCTTAGCGTGCAAATAAATTATTTGACTAAATCATTTTTTTATTTATGGGATGGACGTTTGGTATATATAATATGATGTATAAAATCTATAGTTCATGAAATTGCGCCAGCCTATTTGCATCATTCATTTATCATTCATACATCAAGAATAATGATGTGGAAAGTGCCACTGTCATCTTTTCCGGACTAGGCAAGAGCTCTAACATATCAACACGCGTTCTTTTCAAGTTTATGAAGCTGTCTCGCTGTCCCGACGTTGTTTACTGATATTCACTTTCACAACCCCCTCCTCCTCATCACTTACGTACACCGGAAAGTGACACGCAAACGCGTATGCAAACTGAAAGGTACAAAGCCTGACAAAGGACACCGGCTCGTCCTGGCCGCTTTCCGAAGGCAAGACAACTTATACGCGGATCAATCCCCCTCCGATTAGCGGATCAAGGGGGGCGCCGGATTATGCGAGATCAAACAAGACTCGAGGGTCGAGGCTAATCTGAAGAGCGGGAGGGGAGGCTTCATCGAGAGGATTATACGCTGGCAAATTACATGTGAAAGAAGCAAATTGGCCTTCATTGTCACACGATCCGTCCATGCGAGCGGCTGGGCGTCATGCTTCCACTTCGCAAAATAAAGAGGACGAGGCCTAACTGCTTTAGAAAAAGGAAGCGTCGCCATAATCTCCCTGTCGCTTTCGCGCAATTGCACGACACTTTGGCGAGGTCGTTCTGCGCTGCCAGTGGCGGGCGCCCGGTGTGTGTGACGCGCTAATATGATGAATGCAGTGTCAAAGGAGCCGGCGAAGCTGTTGCCCGACCCCGAAACGTGAGAGCGGTGCAATGATCCGTGTGCTCCAGTAGAAGCAGTTTCGGGAGGGGTGCGGGGTGGCTGTAGGCTTGCAAGAGTCGAGCGCAGGGTCGCATTGACGAGGCTGGGACAGAGACGGGTGTCAGAGATTATAAGAACAATATAAAGAAACAAACATTCGCGAGTACCCTCCCCTTTCTGTGACACCTCAAGCAGTGCGGGCCATCAAGGCGTGAAACGAGAGGTGCCGACATAAAAGAAATTAGTGGATCGAATATAAGTCAATGAGACTTGCTACGGAAGTCACCCACTTTTCGAGCGGTATTCTGTTGCTTTCTTGTGGTATTCTGTTGCTTTCTTGTACTCTGTTGCATGTTTTCTTGAGGCGAATGATGAGCTTTAAAGCTCAAATGCGCATGATTCAGCAATGCAAAGTGTCTGGCATCCCACAACATCACCAAAATTTCCACTTATTAGTGGGTTTGTACACGCTTTGTCCACAGGTTTACCCATACCCTTGAAACCTATCAATTGTGATGCTCTTCCAATCAATAATAAGCTCGGAATGATCAATGTTTGTTTCCCGATCTCTTTTCCGGAGAAAGGAAAGCCCTTGGTTTATTTATGCACACTTAGAGCTCAACTGCCCGTTGTCCTGGGAAGGTTCGGAGGTGATTCGCTGCTATGTCACCGTACCCAGGACGCGGATAGTAATGAGAACACAAATTTATTTTGAGAAGTGTTTAAGTGAGCATGATATAACACATTAAGCAGAATGTATGTTACGTGCCGCATGATACCCTTCGTTCTTTCCAGCTGTGTGATTGTTTAGTTTTTTTTGGAAATTTCACAATCCTTGTGGTGTATTTTAAAACGTAAGTTGGCGATAGGTTCAGTCATAAGTGTCTTTTGATTGCATTCGTTGTTCATTTAATAAGAATAACTTATTCTGAAGGTAACACCACTAGTTGGACTCGAGCAGCCCTTTGTTTAGCACTCTGCAGTGTTTTTTCTACACCTTATAGCACTACGCGCTGAGTATCCTACTGCTTAGTATTGTGCACTGAGCATTGCCTACTAGTGTACCTCAACAGTGTGACGTGCAATGTTAAATGACCACCGCATTCCTGGGCTCATGCGCAATGCACCAAAGGCAGTTGTCAAAGCTGGCTTTTTCGCAATAACAGTATTTATGTGGTGAAGCCCACTTTTAAAGGTCTCCACGAATGAGCATGTTTTAGAGAGAGATATATTTTTAGGGGCGAAGCTCTTTATGACCTGGCGTTGTATCCCGTTGTGGTCACGGTACAGAACTGTCGCTATAGCCGAACCATATGCGGCACACACACACACACACACACACACACACACACACACACACACACACACACACACACACACGCGCGCGCGCGCGCGCGCGCACGCACGCACGCACACACGCACACACGCACGCACGCACACACACACACACACACAAAGATTTTACACTATAGACTTCAACATAGACAACATAGACATAAGCCAATTATAAGGCTCTTTGTAAGGCTGATCGCTGTTTCCGAGAAAATAACCTATCGAAGATAATATTGGAATTATCTCCCAAAATGTGCTAGATTTTGAGGCTTTTCAAAAAAACGTGTAACACAAAGACACACGTCAAAAACTGTATGTTCCAATAGGCTAGTCATATTAAAGTGATATTGCTACCGGCGGTAGGATGGCAGATTATTGTACTCACTTTTGAAGCCTATCCTGCACTCCAGCAATTTTATAAATCCTCCAAGACTGGACTATGACTGAGTGCGCGCGTGTGCTGCCGAATGTGGTGTGTTTCTCTCTTCCCTCTCTGCTCTCTATCTTTCATCTCCCCCATCCCTCTCCCATGCGCAGGGTAGCAAACCGGCTGCCTATAGGCTGGTTAACCTCCCTGCCGTTCTTTTCCCCCTGTTTTCCTTCCTTCCTTATAAATCCTCATTGAATTTTCTAAAACGACTGGAGGGCGAAATAAATTTACATTTCTATATACACTCAATAAACATTATATGGGGCAAAGCTCGGTTGACGCACGGTTACTTACCGATACGATACCTAGCGCTTCGCCCACTCGTCATGATTCGCTACGTGGAGATGCGTGGATTTTCGCTTCAACAACTGCAGTGACTTATTGTTACGTATGATATGCTGGTGAATTCAATTTAAAGAAAACGATATCGGTTACTATGATCAAATACCAGGCACCTGTGCTTGATTTACCATGATCTTGCGAACGACCAGTGTCAAGTGAGGTATATCCCAAGAAAAAGTCAGGTATCGAGTAAAACCAAGATAAATGGTAATTGTCGAAAAATTTTATTCTTTACTGCTTTTATAAACTTTACTAACTGAAGAAAAACATTATGGAATACGGGTGGCACTATTAGCTGATAACTAACGATCGACGACTTCGAGTTACAGTTGATATCGTCACAATGCTTTAGGTTGTGCCGACGTCTCATTTTTATCGAGAAACAAGAGCGACCACACGAACTTAACAAAGCAAGCGTCACGCCGATGTAATGAAGAGGAAGACCAACGCCACAAGACGCAACGTCTACTGCAGCAAACTACACACTAAACACGAGACTGATGAGGCGTAGCTGCCTGTCTGCAGCAAGACGCGAGACCAAGTACACCGCTTGCTTCCTACTCGTCTAGCGAGGAAGGAAACAGAAACCAGCCATAAAAAAGTGAAACGGTCAGCGTCCACAGCAGTAGTGCCAATCGCCAAAGAACTACAGCGCCGATGGAGACCGCGAAACAGTAAGGAGAACACTACACACATACCGGGAGGTGAAGACCGGGAAGATGAGGAGCATGGGGAAAAAAAAGAGACAACCAACGCAAAGAGAGATGAAGCGAGACGTGGCTCGAAATAAGGAAGAAGGGACGAAGCCGGGGAGCTATTTATATCCTTATATATATACACCACCAGAAAGAGACGGAGCAAAAGCGAAGCAAAAATGGGAAAGTGATGGAAGAAAGGACGTCGCTGGCACAAAAGTAGTGGGCGTTTCCGCGCGCACCCGCCGAAATGGCGGGCTTTCCGACGGGGAAAACGCAGCCGCACTGGAAGCAGCAGCAGCTCCGGGCAGAGTGTACGGGCGAGGACGCAGCGCAGCTCTTGGGGAAAACGGGGGAAAACGGGAACAAAAAGGAAAGCGAATGAGTTACACAAAGAGGTGGATAAGGTCCAAAGATTGAGGCTGCACGTTCTTTCCGGCCGCCAGCAGGCAAACTCTCCTTTCCCTGCCTCTTTCGGAAAGGAAGCAGCAGCAGAATCTCCCTCCGCTTGCTTCATCTCCTCCTTGTGCTCCCCAATTGCTGCTCTCCATCCTCTTTCATCTGTGGATGCGAGCGAGCCGCCGCCACCACCGCTAGAGGGCGTGGCTGCGGAAGCGGACGACGGACACAGCCTAGGACCAGAGCCCCGTCCTCTACCTTCTTCGACCAGTCTTCCTCTTTCTCCTCCTGGCTTTCTCTCGGGCCTGTCTCGCACAATGGAAAGCCGCGGCGCGCTCCTCTCTCTCGATCAACGCGTGCCTGCTATACGTCACCACTGCTCTCGTGTACAGCCTTTTCATCAACTGCGTACCATGGCGTCCCTCTTTGTGCACCACGCGAGCCGCCATTTTATATACTTCGTACGCTGGCCGTGACTCGCGTTTCGGCGAGTATTTGTGCTTTCGTCTCGTTGCCAGGTATACCGTCTTTTCGAATACACACACCGTCGTTTTTTTTGTTTTTTTTTTGCGCGCTCGCATTGCGTATTGCTCAACTGCCTTCGTATATACACAGTGAGTTCGATGCAAGTTTCATCACATTTCTTCGCAAAAATAAATGTTGTGATATGCACTGGCTATATCCTCGGTGTAATGATATTCACAAGATATCCATCGTAATCCCCGCGAGAAGCTTTTAGTCGCCATACAGGCGTATACCCTGCCAGAAAAATTTCGCTGTATCACGCCATGATCTTTTTTTTTTTCGTGCGTCTTCTCATGAGCGACTGGTCTCATGATATCATGGTGCTCGGAGGCCACATCACGTCTCCATCTTCCTCAACTCACTTGCTTGAGCTCCGCGCCCTCTGGAGAGAGCTTCGGAGCCTGGTTCTATCGATCCAAGATCCCTGACGGTGTTTCACCTCAGCAACGTCTTCCGTGAAATGTTATCACGTGTGAGTCGAGCTGCCGCTTTGCGCGAAGAATTCACTCGTATAGTTTTCCCAGGTCATTAAATCGTAAGTATAGCAAGACATTCTTAGATTACCTCTGGTTCATGATTACGTCTCGAACCTGTAAGCATGTTCACGTTGTAGATATTGTGGAACAGTGCTCCCCTAACGTGAGTGCTGATGTCGACCTGAGTACAGCACGAGGTTTAACTACTATTGAAAACTGGGCAAGTTGATAGAAGCAAAACAGCGCAATAGAACAGGGACTGAGAAAGGGGTGGTCATGTATGAATTATTTATGATTAGAAAACTCCATTGCCTTTTAAGTTACTTATGTAATGGTTCCTCCTGCAGGTTAGATCATTTCACAAGGCGACTACGGTGAAATGTCAGTGTTTCCTGCGTGGTCTTATTCCCCAACCAGGACCGTGTATTTATTACCATCGCGAATAACGCTTCGTGTGTTTAAAGCGTCGCAAGTGGCAATCGCCATGTGCGCTCGACACAAGTGAAACACGAGGTCGATTTCTTACACTCAACGTCCGCAATCAGAGACATGACAAAGTGTCAGGCTTGCTCAAAACGAAATGCCAAAAATCAGGCAAACTATCAAGAGAGCCATCTGCACGTGGCATCACTCACGATTCACCTTTCTCCGTAAAGTATCCCTCTAGCAGCGCCTATTACAATATGCAAATGTTCTGGCGGTGATACGCAAAGCAATCGCATCCTCAGACCGTCCGAATTTCGCAATGCAAACATCCATCTACATCCGTTAACGTTTCACAGTGAATACTTGCACGGAAGAAATCAAAGTGGGCGGACCCAATAAGCCCTCCAGACGCTTCTGCCGAGTGCAGGTTCCATCCCGTGTTTCTGAAGAAGGAGGGGGAGGGAGACAGATATCAAGTGGCAGCTCCAACCAACGCCGCTCCAGTGCTTCACACAGCAAGCGTTCCCGGCGATGCGCGAGTCAAAAAAAAAAAAAGGCAGCCTACGTGCGTTTCCGTTTGTTCCGTGATGTGCTGTGGATTTGTGCAAGTTACGTGTTGGCAGGGGGGATTGATTTCGTCCTTCTTTGGGTCTCCCCCGTCGCTATAGTCAGCGTGGCGGTTGGTCGGCGTTCCCGGTGCAGGGACCGCGGCGGTGCATTGTACACATCGCGCGCATGCGCGCGCCGCCAAGTGCCAAGTTCGAAACTGGCGCCCGCCGCCACGCCCACTCCACGGCTGCCGACACGCCCCCTGGCAGCGTCGACGTCCTTTCTTTTTCTCATTTTTCCTTCTCGTAGCGTTCCGCCTGTCAGGACGCAAGCGCCGGCGCTGGCTGTAACGAAACCCAAGGAGCTATTATGCACGCGCCAGGAGGCTTTTTCCGCGTCGCACGTACCGACAGAATCAAGGATGAAACAAGAAGAAAAGGGAGAGCAAGGCTAGAACGCGAAGAGGAGAGGCGGCGGCTCCTCGCCCGACGAAGAGCCTGTCTTTGACGCGGCGGGAACCCCGAGTCCCCCCCTCCTCCCCCTTTCTTCCTCCATCCCACCGCGCCTGATCGACGCGACAGAATCGAGAGAACGGACGCGCTGTCTCCGGCACGTGTCCTTCGCTGTGGTGACAGCGTCACGACGCCATAGACCGCGAAGGCTTGCATGCGCGCAGAATCCCAGAATCTTTGCTGCGTTCTTCCTGCGGCTCAGCAACGTACGGTCTCGCGTCACGCATACGGTAACCGCGCTGGCTGAAGTCCGTACTTGTTCCGCTCAGTCTGGCGTGCGTGTCTCTCGAATTGGATAGGGAAAGCGAAAGACTGGCAAAATGAAACAAGGAACCTCAGTTTGGATAGACTGATTTGAATATATATCCACGGAAACTTGGCAAAACTGCCGGTATCCTTGCGTCTCGACACGTCTACTGTAAGCCTAACTATAAAGATCCGCCCCGCCGCGGTGGTCTAGTGGCTAAGGTACTCGGCTGCTGACCCGCAGGTCGCGGGTTCGAATCCCGGCTGTGGCGGCTGCATTTCCGATGGAGGCGGAAATGTTGTAGGCCCGTGTGCTCAGATTTGGGTGCACGTTAAAGAACCCCAGGTGGTTGAAATTTCCGGAGCCCTCCACTACGGCGTCTCTCATAATCATATGGTGGTTTTGGGACGTTAAACCCCACATATCAATCAATCAATCAACTATAAAGATCCCGCCCCGGATGATTTGTAGAAGGTGAGGAAACATACACAAGCGACTACTGTGCGTATTTTTTTCTTTAAGGAAGCCTTCCAGAGAGTTTCTTTACGTATCACTGTTGTAAAATCACTGACATGCCACGTACCGTACTTAGAGGAGAATCCTCATTATTATTAATAAATGTTGAAGCCATACGCCCCGAAACCCTGATAAAATGTTCACCATTTTTACCGCAACCATCTTCCTCATCTTTAAATTTTCATGTTTTTTTTTAACGCGTACCTAAATTTGTGAGCACATGGGCCTCTAACCACAGTTTCGTGCAATGATTCCTAGAGAGGAATCTGGCGCTGCTATCGTGTACCCCCATGGGATTTATGGGAAGTACAGGCTTCCGATAGGATATCGTTAGCTAGCGAACTAAGAACATTTTTCTACAGTTTCAGTTTCGTTCTTTGCGCAGTGTGGGCAGTGGGATCTGGTGCAAAGCGCTGAAGCAGAGCTTTTTGTTCTTCAAAGAGGCTCAAGACCGCTATAGATCTCTTGATTTTCTGTGACGTTGGAGCTTTACAAGTTCTATTTGACAGTTTAAGCGAAGCATCGTCCACTTATTTTTTCGCATAGATATAGCTTCTCATGCCAGATCAGGATATCACATCAAGCTCACGTTCTTTTTTCTGATCGCTTCTTGCCAAAACTCATTCAAATTGAGTGTAAAACGATGACGAAGCTATGTATCCGCATTGTCACGCTCCTCTGACCTGACTCCACAACAAAACAGAAGTGCATTGGGGGGCAGACCACTTGGACAGACGCACCTGGCGTCACAGCAGATGAAACATTAACTGTATCTCACTTGATACATTAATGTTATTTCCATAAATATATACTGCGTACTTTGGAGGACACACAAGCATGCTTCTTTTCAAGTATTGTAAAAAATATTTCGTAATATCTTGATGCCAAATTTGAAATGCAATATCAGAACAATGCATACCCCGGTAGTTGAATTTGTCCAGCGTTCATTTGTACACTTCATGGTCACGAAAACTATTTTTTTGCAAGAAGATCTACTTACAAAAGAATGAAACAAGTTTTAATTGGACATAACTTCACATCACTTTGTTTTTGCACTCGGCAAACAAGCGTCGCGAATCTACAGAATACGATCCATCCGAAGCATATCTCAAGCTATATACTTCCAATAATTCCCATGGGGAGTGCAAGCAGGAGCCTGCGTAGACACTAGCGCCAGATAGGTATACCATTGTATAAAACTCTATGCCACTATAGCATTTCACGTCCATCCAAGTGTGGCGGCCGGAATTCCATCCCCCGACCAGCACTCGAGCTCCATAACCAACGCTGATCCTCTGAAGCGGATGCAGGACAATGATATACTTAGACGTGGCGGATTAGGCTTCTGTTTCTGCCGAAGTTTCTGCTTCTGCCAAAACACAAAAAACGTCAAGACACAGACACAGTATGTACATACCGCCCCCCAAAGTTCATAATGACTGTTTCAGGTACAGCTTCTTCCCCAGGGCGATTCAGCAGTGGAATTCGTTACCAGATTCGGTTGTGAAAATCAAATCGCTTACTGACTTTTTAGAAGCAATAAAACATATAGTGCACTCTGATACCATGCGCTAAGATTGTGCCCGAATATGTGTGAATTACGTGCTTTGTAACTAGGCTATGATATTTATTATGTGTCTTATTATGCGCAAAATATGATGTGTATTTCGGCAGTGATGCTCTTTTTTCTTATTTTTCACTAACTTCTCTGTTTAAACTATATGCTTAGCCATTATGATATATTTGTTGTATTTGCTCTGAAATGACGTGTTTCAGTAGTGAAGGTTCTTTTTCTTATGTTTCTCCTATGCACATTTCTGTTTTATATGAGTCAACTCGACTCCTGTAATAGCCCGCAAAGGGCTGACAGTATCAATAAATGAAATGAAATCAAATGAAGTTAGTTACGATTTCTTTAATAACTAATGCGCACTCTCGGTCAGATGCACATTGTATGCACTGTGCTACAGGAATTCATTTGATACTTTGACACATCGCATCGTAGCTCATGACCTTTTCCTGTCGCGGGAAGCCCCGCCGCGTTGGTCTTGTGGCTAAGGTACTCGGCTGCTGACCCGTACGTTGCGGGATCGAATCCCGGCTGTGGCGGCTGAATTTCCTATGGAGGCGAAAACGCTCTAGGCCCGTCTGCTCAGATTTGGGTGCGTGATAAAAAAACCCCAGATGGTGAAAATTTCCGGAGCCCTCCACTGCAGCGTCTCTCATAATCACATGGTGGTTTTGGGACGTTAAACCCCACATATCAATCTTTCGCGGGAAACATTGCGGGTGAGCACTAACTTCCGTGCAGTTGTGGACCTATCGATATGAATACCAGCCGCACAATATTCTCAAGAAAGAACGTCTTAGTACACTTTTTTTTCAGAAATCGGCTGTTATATCACCGATCAAACATTACTTCCGTACTTTGTCAATATTTACTCGTCCTAGCGATTTCCTTTTCTATACGCCGACTATATACTTTACCAGTGCGTGCGTATATACGTCCTCAACGCTTCGCCACGCAAACAATAAAGAACAATAGAGAGTTTTAGTACTGCGGAATGGTGCTACGTACGCATCACGCAAGCGCCTTGCGTTACGTGGCGTCGTTTGCCACTAATCGGCTTTTAGTACGCCGTACTACCCGCGTACGTAACGAGCGTGAAGCGTGTTGCGTCATCTGGTAGATCAAAATAGAAGTACGCGTTGTTGACAGCCAATGTGAGCCAATCCAAGTGTTATAGCCAGATTATGGCCATATTTGAGTTACAGAGCCGATCGGTGCTTGCCTTCGATGTCGCCAATTTGCAAAACGAAGTCTCGCGCTGTCGCGAACTTATTCGAGAGCGGCGCGATCACCTCATACGTACGCACGCACGCATCTCATGCGTGCGTACGTAGCGGCTGCGTACGTAACGCGATACGTGCGCATTGCGGTCTGCGCATGAGCACTACGCAGAACGTGGCGTCCTTACGTACGCAACGCCGCCACGTGCGCAGTACTAAAACTCTCTATTCTAACACAAAAAAAAACACGATTCGCGAGCGACTGGCTGCACTCGCACAATCAGAAGGACGAGACTGTCTCACCAGGCAGACGCCAAATCGGCGGGTCTGTTTTCATCAACAAACACGTGATCGACAAAGCCCGCGCGCAAAACTTTCTCGTTACGGTCAGATCACCCCGCGGCCGCGGAAACCCAATCAGGCGTGCACGTAAAGGGGGAACACCGCGTCGAAGCTGCCCGGTGCCCATTTCGCCTCCTTTCTCTCAGACCTGGGGCGCAAACCGGAGCGCTTGACCGCAGTCTGTGTGGCCGATGCTCGCCGTCTGCCCGCCTGCCCTTCCTTCGATGCGTGGTTGTGTTTGCGGGCAGAGATTTCGTTTCCCAGACCCCCCCACCAACTCCCCGACAAGGAGGGCCCCGGTTATTCGCGCCGTGTCCACCATCAAGGACCATCGGGACGCCACGTGAGCCGGCATAGAAGGGCTAACGAGGTCCGCAACGACAAATGACGAACCACTCATGCCGAAGGGCTTCTGCTACAGCCCCCCGCACGGCCGTGCCTTCTGGGCCCATCTGTCACATCACTGTCTGTTTCTCTTTCTCCGTACGTGAGGACTCTTATAGAACGCCAATTTCAAAGGATGCCGAATTTTCTATTCGCAAGAGAACCAGGTAGAAAAAAATGGCAGCATATCAACGGAGTGAATTATGGAGAGTGGGGCGAAGCATTCGTCCGTCCATTCGTTCTTGCTTCCGTCCGTCCATGCGTCCGTCTGTGTGGCCGTCCATGCGTTCATCCGCCAGTCCGTGCGTGCGTCTGTTCGTGCGTCCGTCGCTGCGCTCGTCCATGCATCCGCCCCTGCGTCCGTTCATGCGTCCATCCATGCATGTGTCTGTGTGTCCGTTCGTCCATCTTTTCAACACTCCAAGTACCACCATCTCGCATCATTTCGTCATATATTCCCCATGTAGAAGCATCGCCATCCAGCAGACATTCCAAGGACTAAACGAGAGGTGGCACACGCACACTTTCTTACGGCTGGCGCTTCGCGTCTACTTCCCACCTTTAACCACCTCGAGTTCATGGTATATACTAGTTCACTTTCTTCATGGCACTGCGGCCCAACGCTCGCTAAACCTTTTAAAAACAAGGAAGTTACGCCCAGCGAGTATAACGTAGCAACCCTTTCTTGTCAGATAGTGCTCAGTGTACATGTCAATGACTGCTAATGGGGATTGCAGCGTGCGCGTTAACTAAAAGCCGGATGCTCCTGTCTCTCATTCCCCTTTAGCAGCCATTGGCATGCACATTGAGCACTATATTTTATTGTTGAATAACGCACAGAAGAAATCCCTCACCGGCATCACCTTGCGGGTCAAAATGTTATACTTTTTACACACTACAACGGCTACGAGAGACGAACGGGTGCCGCTATAAGGAGCTTCGCCCCTAAAAGAACAAAGGAGTCAAAAGTGAGGTATAGCGTTATCCTCAGAGGGCACGCACCTCAATGGCGTCTACGTGCTCGCGGATCTCGGAGTACATCGATATCCATCAGTGTAAAATAAGCGCTCCCTAGTATAATAGCGTGTTACGCTTAATGTAGAGGAACTGACTGGCCATGTACAAGATGAAGCATGCTTCCAGTCCTGAAGGCTCTTGTGGCCACCATGACGAAAGTGTACGTCATTTACACATAGCGTGCAAAAAAAATATGATTAACCATGAAAGCCTATACGAGCAACTTTGTTTATTTTAGATAGAAGACCGTTCATTGTAATATATATATATATATATATATATATATATATATATATATATATATATATATATATATATATATATATATATATATATATATACTAGGGCCATGGCCAACCCCTCAGAAAAGAGCTCTTGTCGCTTTCAAGTAGGTTTTTTTTTTTGTAAATCACAAACATTATTGAAATATTAACGTCCATGATGTTGTTGCCTTTGTCTTAACGCTGAAAGCGAATGCGTAGTATTGTGATCCCTGTGCGTGTGTGCCCAGCCCAGAACATTCAGTCAGGGCGTCTAGGTACGATTCCATTTTCCCTATTCGATCGTGTGCTAGACTTCTGGCGTACATGCACACTCATTTTAACTAGATGTGCTTCCGTGTCGTGGTGGCTTGTAGAGCATTTGCATATATTGTACTGCATTCGCACATGTTTGCATAACAGTTTGTGTCCTATTGCTTTTTCCTACATAATTTTTTATGCTAAACGAGAAGGAGTAGCCAAATACATTATAAAAGAATCAACCTCTCCTTTTCATCATTTCAATAAACAAACCTAGCTGACCACCTAACGCACTATAAACTAGCCAGTTCTGTTCCCCGGCAGTGGTATTTCTCCTTTATTTAATGCAAGTCGTGAATGTCCCCAGAAAGTCTTCGTAAAATATGTCGATTTCTTGCGTCACATATTTGTCGAAGCCACATTCATGCTCTGTGAAACACAGAGGAAGGGAGCATCGATATTTTTTTTCGAGATTTCATCGGTACCCAGCTCGCTACTGAGAGGTCAGCTGTGCCTCTGAACATGGCTGACGCCTTGTGGCAAAGCAAGCTCTAGAATATCGAAAAGCCTCCTATTGCGTGTCGAGCTTGATGTACGCTTGAATAATGTTGGAGACCATTTGGCAGCGGTGATTACGCATGTACACACGACATGATTCCGCAATTCCACTGACGCGCGCCCTCTGCAGAGATAGCAGTCAGTTATCTTATACGAAAAAAGCTGTGCAGTGCTATTGAATAGTTTTGCGTTGTACAGTCGGTGTGTTCGTATACACGAAGAACTTACATGTTCCCTGGAAATTTAAGAAGGCTTTAGTGTATGCACAACTTCCATTTCGTACGAACTGTATCCCTGCTTACTAGTTCTTGTCACCTGCTTCAATATGAGCCCAAGTTACTTTTCTCCTAAATATATCTCTATTGATAAAAATTGAACACAAGTCCAACCTTGTTTTTGTGCAAATTATATAGCTACGCCAACCGCAAGATTGCTGCAATATTTTTTTTTGTTGTAAAATGTAATCGACACGACTTCCAAGTTGTAGTAAGTGATAATTATTTGTTTATAACCGGCTACGTATAATTACCTATTGAAGCAGCTTTCATGACCTTCTACCGGCCTTCTCGCCGAAATTGAGGTTCTATAGCACGTGCCTATCACGACTTCAACACGAAGACACATTGCTGTAGTTTCTTAGGGAAACTGGGGAGAACGACACACTGTGACTTTAGGATTGTGGCATTCACACTGTGACGGTCCACTGACAATATTGGTGTGGTGTTCGTATACAGAGACTGTTATTGTCACGAACTTGTCGCGTCCCTATAGGCTCTTCTCCTCTTCCATTCATTTCACACACCCTTTGCCAAGCACAGGGTACCGAGCCGGAGGTTTTGTCTGGTTACACTCGCTGTCTTCCTTTTATTTCTCGACTTTGTGAATTACACTTCCTTGTTCAATACCTGCAAGACATGCCTTATATGCATCTTGAGGGAAACGAAAAAAAAAAAGGAAGGACAGGGGACAGACAGTGACATGAGAGAAGACGGGTGAACTGTGACCAACTGAGCCTTGTGTTGGTGGTTAATAAGACGTCATGCGTTTCGACAACGCCGTCAAAGCTGCACCACACAATTTTTCCCTCAAATGAAAATTGACACTGCAATATACAGCGTCGCAGCACCATTTTAGAACATTTTGTGGATGTTCGGCTATGGTAAGCACACTGAAGTGTACCGGCAAGGCGAATAAGAAAAGATGACTATATATTCTAAAAAGCTAGCTGGCGATAGCATAAAACCGTTGTCCGTTTATATGCAAATCTCTTTATATCTTTTGAAAAAGCGACCTCTCCTTGATTCACCTTTCCTGATGAATAATTACAATACACCAATTGCATCAAATGTACTGACCGCAGCGCACACGTTACAAAGCTGCTCGCTCATTTTGGGGTACACCGAGTTCAGAGAACTTCAGGCAGGCCTCGTCACACGAGTTCGTCTGAGAGACCTGAAACGTCTGTGTGTTCGCCTGCACGCGTGTTTCCTTTCTGTGTTTCGTTCCTAATCGCGATGCAGATCTATGGGTATGCTTCCAAGCTTGTCTATATAGCCCAACCTCTCCAATTTATCATAAAAAACGTCTCTCTCTATACCCTTCATTAAGCTCTACGTAGAGTGTAATCATACCATTTTTTCCCCTCGGTGGGTATACAATAGCTTTTGTTAGTGCTTTCACGAACACATGGCGCGAACGCAGTGCATAATAAGGCAGTGAAGAGGGTGCAGCTTGGGTGCGGGCTGCTGTTGAGAGCTACTGTATATTGTGCTTTAGTGTGACCGCAAGAAAGAAGAGGACGCCAACAGCATGACGCACGATGCACAAGCGAGCGGGGACACGACGGCGACGGCAGCGCCCTGTCGACACGGCGCGGCCGCAAAGTGAATTAAAGAAGAGGACCATTTGTCAGGCGCGCGGTTGAATATCGCTCCCCCGCCTGGAGAGGCCCACTTAGTATTCCGGCTGGGTGAGCAGCGCGCTCTGGTCGCGTCTCGTGGCACCAGCGCGCGCTTTGCATGTGAATGGAGTCTGCGCGCCCCCACTCCTTCCTCATCTGGCATCGCTCCATCAAGCCTCACTGTAGTGTGCGCAAATGGCGGCGTCCACTTACGCGGCTCATTCGTTCGCGCTCAAGCAGTTTTGCCACCAGTGCAAACAGCCCGGGAGAAAAGAAACTCCGCGGGTAAAGAATCGTGCGGCGCCATTAGAGCGACTCCAAACCGTCACATATAAAGAGTACGTCTGTGTAAAGGCCCATTTCAGTGGTCCGCGCGAGAAGTTCCGTTGATTCCATTGTGTGCGGGCTGTTTGGAAAAGGGCTGCCACGGATGGTCATTTTTCGATAGTTTGCCGCTATTCTACCAGCAGGCTTATGTTGGTTTAAACTTCTTTTATTCGCTTAACGATAAGCTCCTGGAAAACCCTTCATACATGCAGGTGTAGGGCGGAAGGCATTGCTTTGCGGCCTTGGTTCTTCACGTACGGCTCAGCCAAGTTGATTACGAATCTTCGCGATAAGGCTTAACTATTTACACGGCCAAAGTGGATGGAGCAGTGCACACCGTAGTCTTGTGGATGTTCGGCTATGGTAAGCACACTGAAGTGTACCGGCAAGGCGAATAAGAAAGGTGACCATATACTCTAAAAAGCTAGCTGGCGATAGCATAAAAACCGTTGTCCGTTTCTATGCAAAGTTTGGTCATGAAAATGTATTTTGGGTCATGAAAAAAATTAATACATTGTTTCAACATATATGTCTCTTGAACGGAAACTTGTGAACGCAGTGCCGAATATAAACCTATGAAAATATTACAAAAAAAACAATGCATGACAGCAATATGTTGAAGCAGCTTTTCACGTGTAACTGTATTCGAAATGGTTATCACTATCGAAGACCACCTGAAGTCGTTTTGCCACATGGATGTTTGTGACAGGTCAAATTCGTATATGTAGTTGTATATGGACACCTGTAATATTTACTTAACATTAACTAGTGACCTAATTACATTGCCTAAAGGTCATAGCCCTTCCCTAAAGAAGCCTGATGTAAAAGAAACGAGTATATGGTTTTGAGCCACGGCACACATAAAAGAATTCTTTAACAACGAAATATGTGCTTCGTGCAGCGCCTGACCGCCGCGGTGGTCTATATAGGTTATGGCACTCGGCTGTTGAACCGAAGGTAGTGGGATCGATTCCCAGCCGTGGTAGCCGCATTTCCAATGAAGGTGAAAATACTTGAGGCCCCCCTTATGGAAAAATTTAATGTACTTTTATAAACAGGCTAATGTCATTCAACATCACAATCTTTAAACTGTCTGATGTCAGTCTACTGCGCTTTCCTAAGGCGTACCTAATGTGAGTCTAGTAGTAATTGGCCAACGTTAGTCTATAGAGTTATGACATTAGAGTTTCTGATTACTATAGTCTAGCGTAAGTCTATAGAGTTATGACATTAGAGTTTCTGATGACTATAGTCTAGCGTAAGTCTATAGAGGCCCGAAATCTGAGTTTCTGATGGCCGTTGTCTAGTGAAGTGCTATCGAGCATACGCATTAGGTTGACATCAAACATCGCGTTGTAGACTAAGGTCCTATGCCATCAACAGAACATTTGCTGAAAAGCAGATCAATAAATCACTTCATTATTAGTATGAAAGTGTGCTAGTCTAGTTAGATTTAGGAGCGCGTTAAGGAGCCCCGTGTGACCGAAATTTACGGAGCCCTCCACTACGGCACCCTTCGTAATCCTCTGGTAGCTTTGTGACGTTGGCAATCATTATTACCCTGAGGAACGCGAGGCCAAAACGGGGTCAAGCAACTGTTAACTCCGCTCCTATATACGACATGCGAAAACGAAATTGGTCAACATTTAGTGAAGCGTCGGTGTTAACAATAAGCGACACGTTCTGTCGGAACAAGTGTATACACAAGCCAAACATGTAAACTTGAACCCTCCTGCCTCTTTGGCGAGGACGACACTTTAACCAGTTCATCCTTCTTTATGAAGAAAGACAAGGCACCGATTGTGTGAAAAAACAACTATACAGTGTTAACAGAAAACCCAACGAAGCATTTCAAGTTGGGAATTTCTCGACTTGACACAACGCATAGCATGCAGCACATGATCGCAGTCGTGCAGATGAAGAAGCACAGTTCATCCGCAATGCATGCACTGCCACAACTACAGTGTCATTCTCACTCTCACTTGAGGTTCGCGTGAGACAGCATGTGGTCTGTGTGGTCGCGTTTATCGAGCGCGTAGGACACCACCCCTCCCCCCCGCCCCCCCCCCCCCCTGCATGCTGCGCCATCTAGGAAGAGAAAAGCCGCGGTGACACGCGCAGACTCGCGTTCGAGCCGCACCCCGGGCTGCGCGCTTTTCTGTTCCTTCTCTCCCTCACGCATCCTCCGTGCTTGTATGCAAATCAAGTGGCCTCATTACGGGCACACCCATGGGCCGCTTCTTTGCACCGTCCTTGCTGCAGCGGTGGCTCAAAAAAAATGAATAAAAGGACCCAGTCTGGTGCTTGCGAAACTTCATCGATTCTGCAGCAACACCCCTCCACGACCACCGACGTACACTTTGTTACATCTCTGGGCTTTTTTTTTCTTTCCTCCCCCCCGCACAACAACTGCAGCGCCGTCCCACACAAGGGATGCCATAAAAGGCCACCCCTGTATACACGTGAGGGTTATAAGTCGAGTGTGGTTTTAGGAGCACAATGAGGGAGGACGTGGTGAGGCTGCGAACAACGCAGTCCGTGTGCGCAGTGATAAGCGACCTGAGGTTGCGTGGCTGACAGATATCTTTCAATGCGTACGCCGCCGCGTAGCATAGAATTCATTATCAAAGCATTGTTTGGTAATTCATGAGGGATGAATAAACAGGCACGAATACCCAAAACCCATTTCGAGAAAAGTGAATAGAACGCAGCGTAATTATGCAATGTATATATAGGAATGCACGAAGGTATGTGAACGTATATATGCATTGATATTTCAAAATGTTGCGACAGTGTTACGTCAGAACTCGTAGCGGCCACAAGAAGCGCATCGACGTGATTAAGGACAAAATAAGCGGCTATCAGCATGTATACTAAACAAAATTCTTTGCCGGATTATACTTGGTTCATGCCCATAAACAGTCGATAGTGGGGATTCAACACAAGGACAAACGGAGGACACTGACTCACAAACAGGCACTTGTCAGTGTTTTTCCCGTGCCCTGCTTCGAATCCACGCTGCAATCTTTATATATCGAAAGTTCAGCCGCTATGTACCCCTTAATTCCAGCGAAAATTATATAACGTGCAGGTGAAGACAAAGGGACAGTGGGGACGGGTGCGCTTCTAACGAATGAAAAAAAAAACATGGCTATAGCAATTTCATTGGTGGTAGGAAGTATATATAGTCTGCTAACCTATAGAGTCCCGTCGAAAATTCGAACAGTTGACGCAAGGCGTGGTGCAGATGCAGGCCAACACAAACACTATGTATACTATATATGACTGCCACGCGGCGCTCTGTTATTGATTGATTGATTGATTGATTGATTGATTGATTGATTGATTTGTGGGGTTTAACGTCCCAAAACCACTATTTGATTATGAGAGACGCCGTAGTGGAGGGCTCCGGAAATTTCGACCAACTGGGGTTCTTTAACGTGCACCCAAATCTGAGTACACGGGCCTACAACATGGCGCTCTGTTATTGCAAGGTTAATGACGAAGTTTATCTTGCGAGCAGGAACACGTTTCGCGGTCTATTGATGCTCGAGAAAAACGCGAAGTGTTAAGCTTAACACAACCATGCGATATCCGCGATGCTCACGGACTCGCAACATATGCGCCCTTCAAGTAACTCGCCGAATCCCGTTGGGCCCACGCACTGCTTATGATGCGCAATAACAGATGACGAGCGACCTGAGTGAGCTCCGTTAGGGCCTTCCCACGCACTGAAGGGACGCCACTCCATCTTTACCATAAACTGCACCCCTCTCTTCTCTGGGCATCAGAGGGGAGAACTATTGCCCCTTCACGTCTATACATACACACATACACACACGCGCGCGTACATTCACGTCCCCACCAGGACGGAAGCGTCTAATAATGACCGCCTGGTGGGTCACTTCGGGTCATGACGCCCCCGTAGCCCTCCCCCCCACCTCCTCTTCTTATATACGCCGCGAACTGTGGGTGCTGCAGTGCGAGAAGAAGGGGAGGAGGATAAACACGCGATGTACGAAACATGAGCCGCAGTCTTTATTTCGATAAACCAGGCGAAACAGGCGGCGGCGACCGGCGGGAGTTTTGAATGAAAAAGAAGCGCGACCCTAATCTGCGGGGGAACCCGATCATTAAAGCTGTCGGCGCAGGGGATGCCGGCCGGCTGGCGCTCGCGCAATCTTCCAATAAACGCGGAAGAAAAATGATGCCCGCTACGTTCTGTCTCTTTCGTACGTTCCTTCTCTCTCATCTGCGAGAGAGAGAGAGCGCACCGATGCGTCTTTTTGGCTGCCTCTTTTTTTTACTGTCGCTCGTTGCCGACGGGTTGGTCCGTGCGTGCAGTATGCGTTTCGACACGGACGTGTAAGCGAGTTTAACCGCTAGTATTTGTCCAGATAGGCCTAAAGGCTCAATGGGTGCTGTGGGAAGTCCACTGCCATACTCAAACACGTCTGGCCTCGTAAGCCTCTCCACACTGCATAATGCACGTGCGCACAAGAGATGAGTACTGCTAAATAGATATTACTTCTCGATCGATACTAACACGAGGTGGGCGTTACTAGATAGATACTACCACTAGATAAGTAATGCTAAGTCGATACTACTGCTAGATATATGTACTAGATATATTCATACGCCTGAATATGAATACTCAACATGGTTGCATCCTAGAACGCTTTAGCATCCGGCCCTAATCAAACAACGCGGTAGTAGCTGTTGTAAGTAAATGTGTCGTAGTAGCATGTGGGTTATTTTTTTCTAGGCTATCGATTTCAATTAAAATGTGACATGGTTAAATGCACACTAAAAGTAGGTCTTTGTATGTGTGTCATTGAATTATATCTTAATACTGGCATCATTTAGATAAGAAAACAACCTCTTCAGCCGAAACGTGCGTAACTATAACATACGCCATATTGTGATACTACGCTGTTAAGAAAATTGAGCAAAAAAGATATATTTTATGCGCACATGTCAGCTCATCTATTATTATTTTTTTTTTTGCTGGATGTATCCTCTGCTGCGTGAAATAGCTGAAATGGCGAAAAATCATAAGTTAGTCAGTCGCTGGAATGAAAACAAAGGTTCATACGATGGACAAAGAAAGGGATCACATGTGTGAACGACTCGTCCTGCGAAACTATCGTGTTGGTCATGCAGCTGAAAGCTAGCAGTTCAATGTTTCTAATGTCAAAGTTCATTTTAATTTGGCCTGGTATAAAACCTAAAGGTTTTCAAACATTAAGCCACATGTTTCGGGAAACGTGGAGTGACGCTTTATCGATGCATGCAATTTATCCAGTGTTAAATGAAAAAAAATTTCATAGTGCGACACGTAGTTTTTGAGACTACAGCTAATGACAATAGATGTAATGACTATTGTCGGTGGTTGTTTTAACTAAGTAGATAGCTGTTTGAACTGAACTGGTAAGGCACACTCATACTAGTAAATGTATGAGCGTGTGTGAGAACGTGATAACGCTAATTATGACTTGGAAACCAGTTTGATTAAAATCCTCCCGCAGGCTGGTTCCTGCGAAACAAATCGCGAAAACTTTAGCATAAACTACAAAAACAAATATGTGGTCGTGGGGCAAATCATGCACCTCGGTGATTTATTTTCAAGCCACCGTGCAGTAGCTGTTTAAAAGGAACAATCTTACGGTGAGACATCTTCGAAGAATATGCCGCCCTGGCGTCATTCTTTTTATTCCAGCCTCTCAAGCCACAATTAAGCCATTTAGCTCATCGAGACCGCTTTAAGTAAGAGTCGCAGACTTGGAAATCCGCCCGGAAAGGCGGGATGAACGCGGCGTATAATCGCTTCATGCCATCGCACCCGCAAGCGTGCTTTGCTGCAACATTAGATGTTATGCGGACAAGCATCGCAGCAGTGTTGCGGAGAGGACGGCGAGTAAAAATGTTAAGATGTTAAAGGGAAGGTATACATACAAGTACTAATAAGAACAACATAAAAAGCGGGCAACTTGGCAGACATGACAAAGATCGCATTGACTACTAGCTTGGCAGAAGACAAAAACAGAAATAAATTTTCAAGGCAGATGTGGAAGCGATATAGGATAACTAGCAGTGTGACACACAGGATGGTGCTTCTAAGTGTATCTGCAAGATGGAAGCAGTCAAAAGGAAATGCAGACAAGTTGTTTTACAGATTAAGAAAAAAAGATACAGACTCGCACAGACCTAGACAGAGTGCCAGTTCTATACAGACTCGCACAGACCTAGACAGAGTGCCAGTTCTATCCGCCAACCCGCGAGTCAAGAAAAATAAATTAAAGAATACTAGCAAACTAAGCAACTAAATTCCCTTCGAGAAAATGCGGGTGTCAGTAATGTTTCTTTGAATATAGCACATACTACCTGAATAGAATTTCATACTTGCGTACGTTGTAGCTACGCCAACGTTCAGTCTAGTGTAGGGAACGTTCCCAAACAACTTGAAATGGGGCCTCCTACAACTCAAGTCTTACCATAAAAAGAGTTCTTATCAATGTATGAACCCATGTTAGTTCTTGCGGTATACTATGAAATTTTTATTGTGCGATTTCAAGTATGCAATATTGCACAGTGCAAGCGAACTATTTCCTTCCTACAACTTAGAGAATAAATGAACTTGCTAGTGAAAGTTGATTTGAGTGATATGTGGGGTTTAACGTCCCAAAACCACCTTATGATTATGAGAGACGCCGTAGTGGAGGGCTCCGGCAATTTCGACCACCTGGGGTTCTTTAACGTGCACCCAAGTCTGAGCACACGGGCCTACAACATTTCCACCTCCATCGGAAATGCAGCCGCCGCAGCCGGGATTTGAACCCGCGACCTGCGGGTCAGCAGCCGAGTACCTTAGCCACTAGACCACCGCGGCGGGGCTTGCTAGTGAAAGTTATGCCTTGCGTTTTGTTTAATCGTGTACTAAAACAACCCGACGTCGCTATTGATCATGGCGGATCTTAGCGAAGCTCTCCTGTCTTTGCTGTAAATGCGAATAATTGTAAAAAAAACATTATGCAGAAAATGAAGACAACTTCTCGCTTGCTCCAAATGCGAAAAATCACTTTAATCAAACAATCAAACAAACAAGAAAACGGCTCAACGCCTCAATAAAGATCCAACTCGGTGCCAAGCCAAGCACCCGTAGCCAGTCTCTCGGGTCGTTTGAACCGTTTTATCGGACGGGGATACCGCAAATTGAATTTATGCACACAAAGCGTATCAAACGCGCAAATCACCGACCCCCGTGGCCGCAATCCAGCCGCTTCACTCCACACGAGACAAACGAAGGCAGCCCTGGGAAAGGGAGAGAGGGTGAGAGCAAGAGACGGACGCTAAGGGACGCATTCGTCACCGCGTGAAGGAGAGAAGAAGCGCACGGCCGAACGCGCCATGCTAGCTTGACCGTGGACAAGCGGAGACAGCAGCACGCGCTGCAGCAAGAGACCAGTTTATCGATGAGGGGCAGCAGTGCTTGCCGCCGACGTAGCAACCCCACTGCGGCAGCGCTTCCCATCAATCTCCCTCGGAAAGTACGCTCAGGCGCGAGGAGGGGAGGGGCGGCTCTCATTAGCCCCCGCTAGTCACCCTTCGGACCACGCCCACCCCAGGACCACGCCCATCGGCCACGCCCATTGATGCATCGTCGTCGCGAATGCCGAGAGAGAAAGGAATGACGAAAAGCGAGAAAAGCGCACACCTATCGAATCACGTGATCCAATTAGATCAAACGCGCCAAAGAGGAGAGAGACACGCCGCACCACCCTTGGAGTGCGTGCGCGGCGGTGTACTGCGTCCGTACGTGGATTTCTTCCTTTTTTTTTTCTGTACGAGCGAGGGGAGAAAGTGACGCATCGAGCCGGCCGAAGTTGCTGCCCGGAGCGAGCGCGCGACAAATTGGCGAAACTCGAGAACTCCCTTCCCCACCAGCTTCAATGCCGCTCCGGGCCGTGCAATCCTCTTGTTCTCTTACTGCGTTGCTCCTTTGCCTGCGTGTTACTTCATCTTTCGCCGCAAACGGACACCACCGGCATTGATGTCGGTGGGTATAGGAAAGAAGCGTTGTTGCGCTCGAATAAGCTTCTCTGACGCAGAGCACCCAGGAAAACAGTCGAGAGACTGCAGTATCGTATGCAATAGAATGCAAACTGTACTCGAACTTCACACCACGTCACATTTGGCGAGTAAAGGGGCCCTTTGCAACACCAAAGAAATTATCGCGTATATAGTGATCGTTACGCCTAACATCCCACAAGAGGGGAATAAAAGATCATTACGTTAAACAGAAATAAATCTCAAGCCATGTCAACGGTCTCACGTTCACCTTGTTGCAAGACTAGAAATACAAACGCGTAGTCTTGCATTTCTTTGCAAAGTGTTTTTTTCTTTATGAATTCAAAATGCTGTTTCTCAATAAAGTTTATTCCTTCTCCCTACTCATGCACAACCAACCGCAAAGGTTTGCGGGACATTGACTTTCACAACAACTGAGAATTCCGCTCTGTAATCCTTCTAGTTTCGCTAGTGATTGTATAGGTCGCTGTACTAAGTACAGGCTGGAGAATTTATTCCGAGACAACGCAAGTATCTCTTCCTGGACAACGTGAGAATGTAGCTTTTTTGGACAATTCACGACCCACAAAATTTTCTTGTTGGGTGCACTACATGTAAGGAATTCACGCTACTTTATTAATAGTGTTCCTGGCAGGGCTTAGGAAAAGGTCATCAGTCCGTGACGTGTATTCAAAACTTGCTGAGCCAATAGTGTTAGATGCGAAGTAGCTCTTTGACTAGCCTGGATAACGCTGTCCCTTCTTACGAACGCGCCGCAAGTGTTAGCGCGGTGCCAGGTAGGTGGCACTGCTGCTGCGCGTTGACGTTACGCTCCCCTCGCAGTGGGTGCTGACGTCACTCTCTCCGTCGCCTGCCGCGCGCTCGCCGCAGAGTCCGCAGCTGCCGCTTCGTCCGTTCGCACGCAACACCTGCCGCGACCGCCGCTCGCTACACCGCCGACTCGTCGGTTCACGCGCTATAAACCTGACGCGCACGAACGCACGCGTTGACACATGTCTGTACGTGTCACCGACAAGACCTGCGCCAGCCATCGCTTCAAAAGAATCTTTCGGCGCTCACCGCAGCACCCGCGTTAGCGCCGTTAAACCCGTGACATCACCCGAGCGCAACGCTGCTGCTTCGAATCCCATCAGGGTTCGATTCAGGGAGGTGGTCGAAGTTTCCGCCTAAACCAAAAAAAAACAACAGAAAAACTTCATCGGTGGCGTAAGTTACTCATAAAGACAACTATAAATCAAATTAGAATTTGCAAAACTGTTAATATGATCATAATCATCAGCCTTACCCCGCTCACAATACGGCAAAGGCTTCTGCTATGTTTGCGTTAGACAGGCTTCCTTCATGATCGGGTGCACGGATTCAGGCAACCCTTCTTAAGTTTTTTTTTCGTGCATGAAACACCAGAGGGATTTCGAGTTAGGTTGAATTGAAGTATATATATATATATATATATATATATATATATATATATATATATATATATATATATATATATATATATATATATATATATATTGTGTGTGTGTGTGTGTGTGTGTGTAGCTATAGGGCGAGGACAATATACCCTTACATACTCTAAGGGGCTCGTCAGGTCACTTCCTGGACGTTTGGCCGACGAGAGCCTCTCACACTTGACAGGACGTCTCGCACAACCGAGTGCTTCCTTTTCTCGCCCATGCTCTCGCCCCTGTCTTCACATTCGCTGCAGTCGTCAGTCTCGCCAGCCATGCGACTCGCAACCTGAGCACAAAGCGGAAAGCGCTGTAGCGCTCTAGGATCCAAGGAGTGTGTAGAAGAGGACTGACGTTCGAGGAAAAACAAAAGGATGGGAGCGTACGAGAGGGGCTCTTCTTCAGCAGAGGGAGAAGGGCGAGTGGGAAAGCGATTTGGCGAAAGAGACGGCAGAACGAACGGAGCAAGAAGTGAAAAGTTGCGGCAGAAAAGGGACTTGCGCGTCACGCAAGCCTCGTCGGTGATCTGCGGGAGGAATCGATTCGGTACGCGATCCTGAATACGGAAAACCTCCTTCACGCCTGCTCTCCACTGCCGGGACGACGGCTCCACATTCGTTGCCGTGCTCACTCTATGCGACCTTCGCGTTGGGCGTTGCTGGGCTCCACATCCATCTGACGCGAATATGAAAACGCTCCAAAACGTTTTTCCGCGAGTGTATACACGGATGCAGGTACACGGAAAGGGGCCCAAGATGGAACGTTTCTGCATAATTGAGGCAACCAGACTAGAAGCACCGGAACAAAAACGAGATCGCAGTATAGTCGGCAACAAACGCGAATACTTGACAAGTATGCAACGTTATGCTTAAGAGCCAGCCTTAACTTGCTACCGAGTATGACTTCAATATCGTGCCGTGCATCGATGGGCAGGGCCTGCTCGTTCATTACGAAAAGGCGCGGTTTTGCCGAAAGATGGCGGCACCCTCCGTTCGCAGTGAAGCACGTTGCGTCCTGGACCCTCTCCTCGTCCAATTCATCACCGTCTGAACGAAATAAACTTTCGTCTTGCGTATGGCGTTTACAGCGATGAGGGGAGGGGGGAGTATAATAAACCATGCGCTCACAAGGTTGCAGTGATTGATCGCAACCAGTGGCAGGGCTTAGGATTAACCGCTAACTACGCGTCGCCGACGCTTGCGTGTTATAAGCGTATACTGTTGTGAGAGCTTGAAAAATTGCGGTATTCAATCGCTATGAGTCTGCAAGAATAATGCCCCTGGGCTTCCTTTTTTTTAAGTATGACGTCTCTGTCAGTGATTGGCGTCCACTGAAATTATTTCTATTGAATTTTTTTTTGTAGCCGCAGTGTCACTACACAGGTCAGCACGTCTTTAAATCTGTGCACATCTCAATAATTTGTGGATAACTATAATGAAAATTCATGTTTTTACTCTTCCTGGGCTTTGTTCTCTTATCTTTAGTGCATGCATTCCCGCGAAATCGAACCATAATGTTACTATCGCTATAATGAAAGATGCCAGGAAGCTGTTATACATTCGACGCAAAATTTCTGTGATGGAGGCTTAACGGCTATCTACTTAATGTGCAGATAAACTCAGGCTGGGCCATACATGTTTTTTTTTCTCATTGGATTAAAAGGTCTTGAAGTAAGCCATGCATAGCTCTTGGTCATGTTGCCTTATTTCGCGGTCGCATGAGCATGGTCTGCCCACTTGTAGGAAATGGAACACCGTGACATGTATCAAAACTTGCTCAGCGAATAATGATTCGCTTAAACCAAAACAAAAAGCAATAGAGAAAAGGTCATCGGTGGCGTAACGTCTTAAAAAGACGGCTATAAGACAAATTTAAAATTTAAAAATATGCTAATACGCTCCTGTGATCATAATAATCAGCCTGACCATGCTCACTGCATGTCAAAGGTTTCTCCTGTGTTTGCGAATGAACCTGTCAATAAAATACTTTTTTTCTTTACTGAACGTTAGTTAAACTTTGCTTTTCACATTTTTCAAGTCTGTTTTTGTTCCTGGTTGCACGGGTTCGCAACGAGCACCACTGTGTACAAGTTGAAATGGTAGTATCTGTAACAAGAGGCATTAAATCAGTACGCGTATTCATCGGGGAAGTGCAATCAAAGTCCAAAGTTTGAGGGAGTTAGCAGAATCTCATTTATTATAGCTAAGTATAGGGGTGAACACAAAGAATAGAATGGCTGCGCTATAGTAAGGAACGTAATAGGCGTCAGTAGAACGAGAAAAAAAAACAGGGAATGGCAAATCTGGCTATATACATATGGTATATGCCATAATGGTAATGGGATTCTAGGTCCCAAAACCACTATATGCTTATGAGACACGCCGTTGGGGAGGGCTCCAGAAATTTCAGCCATCTGGCGTTCTTTAACGTGAACTGGCATTGCACCGTACACGGGCCTCTAAAATTTCGCCTCCATCGAAATGTAACCACCGCTGCCGGATTCGAACCCGCGACCTTTCCGCCAGCAGCCGAGCACCCCAACCACTGCTCCACCGCGGCGGACTGAGATACGCCATGCAGGAAGCCTCTCTGTGATAATTTCTACGGAAACATATCGATGGTGATATACTTCCATAGCCTGCTCTGCACCAACAACAAGCCATTCTCGATACGAAACATTGTTGCTGGAATAACGACGCAACGCAAGCTGGCGAAGCATGCACATCCCGTCGAGCACGCAGGGAGCAAGAAAAAAAAGGTGAAGACGAGGGACGACTTTTGATGTGGTCGCGCCAGAACTAAAGGTGAGAGTGCATATGCACCGAGGCGACGCACAAAGGTGTAAGGGGCCGTATACGTGCCGCATCACAAGGCAGTCGATATATCGGTTCCGTTTATTAAGACGAGCATATATGCCCACCCTGACGTATCAATAAGGATCAACTCTCGCACTCCGGCACACCTATAACAACGTTTCCACGCAAACCACTTCAGCCCGCGTGGATCGGGGATATAACGAGCTTCGTGCACGCGAAAAGTTAACGACGTAAACTTCGCGAAAGAGAAAAGCACCGAAATTTAAGGAAGATCACGTCGCGAACCGTTTTCGGCGCGGCTATTTCACTGTCGCGAGGACACCATCGGAAATTCAGTTGTGAGCGAAAAAGGCAAGGAAACTAAGCGATATTCTTGTGAAGTAAGCCTCCCATCTTTTCTTGAGAATACAAAAAACGTCAAGACAATGGAAAGACTATACAGTCAAAAGCCGCGTTTATTTAGATTAATGTGTGGTGCCGAGTACGGAAACGTGCGCAAGCACGGCTCATTTATATTTCCCGCGGGGCCTTTGTATCATGCGTTTCGTAGCCCCGCTCACGCGCACGTACGCACACACACACACACGCACACACACACACACACACACACACACACACACACACACACACACACGCACGCACGTACGGACACACACACGCACTGAAGGCACGCATGCTTCCGAGCTGTAGGCCAGCGCCACCTAGCGCACAACCTTACAACACTTGACACAACCTCGCATCAACAACCAACAGGAACGCAGCTCGCGCATCGGCGGCACCGCCATTGGGCCACGTGCGCATGCGGCGTGTGTTGGCGGACACCTATAGAGGTGCCCGCCGGGAGAGGGCGCCACGCACGGCGGGTATACGCTTGGCGCCATTACCGGCACGTCCTTATCAGATGCCAAATACCGGATCCTGTCGACAAAGCCAGGCACCTCGCCATCACGACTCTCGTGGCGCTCGCTGAAGGAAGGGGGAGTCGGGGGAGGAGGAGGGGGGTGGAACATTTTGAGAAGGGTCGCATCTATAGCTCTCTTCTCTCATCATCTCACTTTTCTTTTGCTTTCTTTTTTTCGCGCGCGCGCTTAGCCACACTGGCAACGCCGCCGCACCACTGTGCAGCTCTGCGTAAACCGCGTTGGAGCATGCGGCTTCTATGTGCGAACACAGCCGCAATTCTTTCATGCAGCAAGAGTGCTCGACGGCAACGCAAACGTACTATATAACCAAGCTGTGGAACCTCCGGCGAGATCGAGAAGATGCCCACAGCGATTAGGTCTCTTCCGAACCTGCCGCTCTGCACTGTTCCCCTACGCGTCCCACGACCATCCTTCGTGGTCCTCTTCATCCTGCGACGTTTCTCTCGCTCTCTCTCTCTCTCTCTCACACACACACACACCACAAGCTGCATTCTTCTACTGTCCACTACAGCGAACTGTTGATATTGAGCCGGACTTGTGAATCCGCCTCGTCTTAACAGTTGCACGGTTAGGCTTTGCAATGCATTTTCTTTTAACCTGATATGAGTTTTAATCTCCACATAGCCTCGTCCTCCTTGAATTATATTCTTAAGCACATCCACAGCCACTCTATTGGCCGAGAGGGCGGCAACTAGATGAATACACGTACTATCAGCGGCCCCCGATCGAGACTCGCGGTAACCGGGCACATCTCGCGCGAAAGGCGTCGCGAGAACTGGCGGGAAGGCAGCGCCACCGCTGTTCCGGTGGAAGAGACCTTGGTTTCGAAGGAGACACTGACAAAGTGCGCTCACGAGCTGCGCCGGTCGATTAGGATCCGCGCAGCGGCTCATTAACCCCTAAAATATGGCCTCAGATGCAGACATGCATGCGCGCTGCATTGTATTATGCGCCCACACGGGAATGTGTGAGCATGCTTTTTACAGAGGTCGTTTCGTCGACGTGCCTTAAATCATGTGGTGGTGTGTGTAAAGTTTCTAAATTGAGATCTACTTAGCAATGCCGTTGGCGCATACATTGCTGTTTCGGTCTGTGCCTCATGCATTGTTGTTTAAGCTATAGAAAAAGCAAACCGATCCTCGATTTAGCTTTGCCCTTGTTGAGAATATAAATTCACTCGGGTAAATGCTGAGCTTTAAAATCACACCTGCATTGACTTGCTCCCGCCCTAACTTGGGCGATTAAACTTCGAAGTGGCGTAGCCAATAGGAAGTTTCATGATATAGCACCCGATATGATACAGAGATACACGTGGTTTCTGTATGTTTCGTGCCGCGAAATATCTAAGGGACATCACGTCAAAAGTCCATGCATTATCTAAAAAAATTGATCTGAAATCTGTATTAAACTAGCATGCTGCAATCAAGATATTCATTGTGTAAAACAAAGCAGTTAGATATACATACCTGATGCATATTCGAATGCCCTCAAATATTCATATCACCCCGCTGCGGAGGTATAGTCGCTAAGGCACTAAGGTGCTGACCCCCAGGTCGCGGGATCAAATCCCGGCTGCGGCGGCTGCGTTTCCGATGGAGGCGCAAATGTCGTAGGACCGTGTTCTCAGATTTGAGTGCACGTTAAAGAACACCAGGTGGTCAAAATTTCCGGAGCCCTCCACTACGGCGTCTCTCATAATCATATGGTGGTTTTGGGACATTAAACCCCACATATCAATCAATCAAATATTCATACACTTCGAGAAAAACCCTCTCACCATGTATAACGTCTAACAGTAACAATGTCGAAACGCTCGCTCTCGAGGCAGTTTCTTGATAAATGTTGATCACTTCAAGCTTCATCTTTGCATAGCTTGAATGAGCTGTTTGAAGACATATCAATACCATCTATAGAGTCATTTCCCGTCCTATACGATTGACTGTCGTTCATTCAAACTCGAACGGATTCCCGAACTTTGTTTAAATTATCAAGAAGTTAGAATTATCATACGTTCTCGTATATATGACTCTGGTCAAGTTGACACAACACAATATGATTAACATAACGATTAGGCATTATTTTAATAATTTTGTTTTAATATTTTAAGCGTTTTTAGACCATAACGCTTTAATATATAGGTCCACAAATTTATTGACCATTTACTGCCGACCAGACCGTTTAAAGAAGTTGTGAATAGTCAAATGCTTCTTTGCGATCATGATGTTCTTTCAACACAACGCTCGTTGAGAAGCATCACGGTCTACCATGCTTGTGCTTCGTTTCGAACATTAGTTTACCAGCAAGGCCCTTTTCCTTAAAGGCGCTTATTTTTAAATTTTCAACTGTTATGACTACGTAAGTACGTACATTTTCAAATACCAGTAGGAAAGCAGTAGATATTTTTGGGTATGAACGCACAAAAAGCACAAATTAACCGGATGGCTGAGTTTGGATTACGTAGATTTTCAATACAGTGAGAAATTAGCGGGCATACCAAATATTTTAGTTTTGTTTGAATCAACCGAAAGTACAAACTATCAGTTTCAATGAATGGAAAAAAATGTGTAAAAAAAGCCAGATAGGCTGTTTCATATACTATTTATTAGTAACGGCGGGAACAACTCCTTCGTTTATTTTCTATTTCAATAAAAAAAACCTTATAGGTATTGAGGAGAAACCTGTGCCACCGGTTATCGACGCAATACAAAACTCTCGGTTTATTTTCCAGCTTGCACGTGCTTTTGGGATCATGCGGCCCATGAAATCAACAGCCCGACATAATCGCCGCAATGTCTCTGTATTATGGGTGTTCTGCTGGTTCGTTGAACATTGAAATGGTTCCATTCCAGCCGTGGCTTGCACATTTCGAGGAGGGATTAATGGTAAAGGCCCGTGTATACTGTGTGATATCAGTACACGTTAAAAAACATCAGATTGTCAAATTTTCCCGAGCCTCCCACTACGGAGTCTATCAATCATATCGCGGTGTTGGCACGCGAAATTCCAGATATTGTTATTAGATTGAAATGGCGCACTGGGTTCAAGACCTGTTCTCCGTCTTTCTCAGCCCAATTTTCGGAAAAGAGTCGTATTATTCAATCTCATTCACTCTACTTCGACAGGATTCATTTCAAATAACAATGCATCCCAGTAGCAAGTACATTTGTTAAATGCTTGCTTTAGCCCTCTACTCAGAGTCTTGTCGGTGAATAAATAAAAAAAACGCGTGCCAGTGATTCATCATATCAAGTGAACAAGTACCTTATCCTGGAATTCGCGCATAAATAACATCTGCTCTGCCGCTTTCCGTAAATTATGCCTTCTCCGCCACAAGCTCAAGACTGCTCCGCCTAGTGTTAAACTCCTCTCCTACTTTTCCTTAATTAGGCCTAAACTTGACTACGCCTCCATAATTTGGGATCCCCACACAAATATTAAAATTCAAAACCTAGAAAGAATTCAAAGAAAAGCAGTACGATTCATATATAGTAAATTTATGTCAACCGACTCCCCCACTGCATTACTAACGGCAAATGGTATAGAACTACTGCAAAATCGAAGAAAAAAAAAGTCGGCTATAGTTTCTTTCAGACATAGTAAACCACAGGCTATCCTTAGACACCACAGCATACGTATCCCCCTTGTTAAGCAGACCCACTCGGCACACTATCCTCATTCCCTAACGCCAATCTTCGCAAGGACTGATACTTTTCGGTACTCCTTCCTCCCACAAACAATAGATGATTGGAACAAACTAACCGAAGCGTTTCCTCAACGCCCTTGACCATTTGTGTAAATACTATCCTTCCATGACTTCCTTAGAATTGTGTTATCACCTTGTTGTTCAAGTGTTACTTTTTTAAGTCATTACCCCTCTGTCTTATATGCAAATAAATAGCGTAAAAAACGCTGTGCAACCTTGTTTCATTCTGTTGTTTAGTGTTTTTCATGTGTGCTCACCCTGCTTGGATTTTCGTCCGCAGTCACTATATAAATAAATAAATAATATAAAAAGCAGCGTGCCCACGCTGGCAACAAAAAAAAAGACGAAGGTGAGAAAGGGGCTAGATTTCGCGAATGCCAGAGGGTAATCAATGCTGCCGTGAACTAAGCAACAACAACAACTAAAGTTGGACGGAAGAGACAACAAAACAACGCAAAGGCCAGCATATCGATGGCGCGAACCGGTCCCGCGGCATTTTCGTTTCGGCGGTCGAGGCGGGCGGCTGCTTTTTGCTTACAACCCGCTAATGCCCCACACACACGCTTGGGGGCGCCGCGGGGCAGATTAGAGTTGCTGCGCACGCGCACAAATGAAGGTGATCGGGAACGGCAGCACGCGACCCTGGCGTATATAGGCTTCGAAAAATCCTGCATGTACATACATATAGGCCTTCCTCTATATACAGACTCCTATAGAGTCTGAGGCTGTAGAGGAGGCCTTAGCTATAGAGATGACACGCCCCGTTTCCCTCGCCTTTGGATCACTTGTGCACTTCTTTTTACAGCAGAGCTGTTATGGTCGTGGTTTCCTATGTGTCGCAGATAGAAAATTATGATCACCACGAACCAACATGCACTCAGTGACTCCCTGAGCATTCTGTATACAGATGGCTAAATTACCCCTAAACGACCTCTGCGAATACGAAAAACGTGCACGCTATTCTCTCCCGGCTTTTCCCGTCTTTGCGGTACTTTTCGTGACGCCAGCAGATCGATGGTTCACGTGACGTCAGGATGAAGTAAGCTCTCTGTTGGTCGGTACACTGGAGATATATGTTGTGAATTGTCTCTTACAGTATAGCTTGCTTTTGCCATGCAGTCGCATGCATGCCCTGCCTTGTCTCGCATCCCTGTCGTGCGCGATGAACTGATTCCCCTTCGTTTTCTGCGACTGCGAAAGTAGAGATGGCAGCTTGTAGACGATAAGCGCGATATTCTGGCTGGCTTAGCGTTGAGTGCTGACGTGTTTTATGAAGGAATGAGGGTCGAGGAAGAGATATCGCTCGTCAGAAGGGTTGATTGATTGATTGATATGTGGGGTTTAACGTCCCAAAACCACTATATGATTATGAGAGGCGCCGTAGTGGAGGGCTCCAGAAATTTCGACCACCTGGGCTTCTTTAACGTGCACCCAAATCTGAGCACACGGGCCTACAACATTTCCGCCTCCATCGGAAATGCTGTCAGAAGGGTAATGAAGGCGAGCAAAAAACTACGATGTGGTTTAGGTGCCCTTTAACAAGAGAAGTTGAAACATCCCCAATGCTGTGACTCAACCTTGCGCGACTTAGTGCAAACTTTGATTTTTTTTTTGTCCTTCGTGCTTGTGTTACATGACAAAGTTGGCCTGAATCATAAGCGATGGAGAAGGCATTTAGAAGTCTCACTTCTGTTCTGGCGGGTCTAAACAACATGCGTTGCTAAGAAGCATGTGGCAAAGCCAATACCTTAGAATTGCCACAGTCCCCAAAATTTTCTTTAAAACTGTAAGTAGGGATGCATACGCTCCGGTGCCTTTGTGTGGGATGGTAATTATTGACGTGCGAGCCACATAGTACGAGACACAACGACACTCGTCTTCAAAGAATCACCTGCTAAAGCTCGCTTGAAACAGCTATATACTCTGAAACGCTTTCCACATTCAAGTTATTATACACTTAGCTTTTCTTTTTAAGCTCGGCTTGCGGCTGGTTCTGTTTTGTGTTAGTGGCACGAATCAGCAAACCCCGACGCTGCTCTCCAACGATGCACTGCGTTCGTGTCTTGAGACCAGAAACCACTTCGACTAGCAGACCTGTACTAACGCGTGACACACCGCCTACATGATTTCTAACGAAACACGTTATAATCGCGCAAAAACTACGCTTGTACAAAGTGTGATATTGAGGTGGAACGGTGGTAAGATTACACAGAAGAATTGGATGCTCTGAAGTTTATTAATTCGGCAGCAGACGCTAGAAAATGGGTGCTTTCCAGTGACTCACAGGCCGCATTAAGATCACTTTCCAGTACAAACAAGACAGTAATAAGTGATAGTATGACATACGAAACGCTCAAAGAGCTCACCAAAACAAACAAGGCGCAACATGAGATCAAATTGCAGTAGATATCTGGCTATTGCAACATTCTTGGAAACACAGCTGCCGATGAAGCAGCACGACAAGCACATCGTAAAGACGTTGCTGTTTCTTTACCAATTTCGAAAAATGAATCGCGTAGTATTATAAAGACTACAACTTTCAGAATGAGCAAAACTGCTTGGTTGGACCAAAGTACAAAGAGCTGCGATTTATATCACATCGATCCACTTATTGAATTCAAAATTACGCTGGCATTAGATAGAAGTATGGAAACTCTAATTCACCGATTGAGGCTATATGCGCCGCATACACAAAACATTTTTTGCACAGAATCGGCAGAGCTTAAACTCCCGAATGCGAATGTGGATTTATAGAGGAAGGCGTATGTCACCTTCTCATAGACTGTCCCCATCATGACACGCCGAGACGCCGTCTTAAATCCGAACTGTTGGCAATAGACAGCAGACCGTTTAGCATGAAAAAACTTGTGGGCATGTGGCCAACTGGAGTTTTACAGTCGCACGCTTCAAAAGCATTAACACGTTTTTTTTACAAGACAGCGGAATTGCTGACAAGTACTAAGAAATGACGAACTTTCATTTGTATAACACGTGCACTTATTATGTGCAGTATCATGTGACACCCACCATGTGTGCGTTGTGAAGTGAAAGACGTGTCGACTGTTATGTACACACGAGCAAATACATGTTCATAAGGACCAAGCGTGTGCTGTGCTGTTTTGTGCTGGGTGGACCGAATGTATACTGAGGGATTCATTCGTTGACTTTCGAACATTTCCTTATCATTATGTTGTGATAAGTGCGTATAAGTGTGTCTTTGCATATTTGTGCCCGAGTATTCTATTTTCCATGCACTGCTTCGTATGTTTTACTTCAAGATATGTGTTCAAGTTTCACTCAAGGACTAAGGAGTAGCCGGCGCCATAATGGTGCCAACATCTCCTTATATATCATATCGATAAAGAAAATTGGAATGTCAGATTATTGGTATACATGCTTAATTGTCATGCTATGGAGCCAAAAAACAAGTCAAGAAGGACAACGCATGGCTGTCATCTGTTAATATATTGAGCCGTTTTCTGTAGTGCTCCTATGAGTTTATATTACACATTGTATGCTAGTTATATTGTTACATGCATGCACGTACGGGTATTGTATGGCATATTATACGAACGAGTGCAAACAAGTGGAAGTTTCAGGCTGAGTATCGGGCAAGGGCATAGCGTGAAATATTTTCGGGGGGAAGGGGGGGGGGGGGCACTTTTTTTTGATATTGAGTGAGAACCGAATGGGCAAATGGGAACGAGTGCCATTGTATGCTTTATATCCCATTGTAGAAAATATGAAATGCGGCGGGGAGGGGGTGGGGGGCACAATCTCGCTGCGCCATTGGTGTCGGCAAAGCTCTGTTTGGTATATAAACTCGTTTTCAGCACTCTTCTTGCTTTAAAATCTCGCTTAATTACTTTCATGTTGATTTACTCCACAAATGCATCAATAACTAAACCAACTTGACCCGTATAACGTGCAGCAAGAATAGGAACACAGGGCAACAACGCGGACCTGTGTTCCTTTACCTTTTGTGTGCTGTACATGTTAAGATGGAATGCCAACATGCCCTCGCGTTTTTTAAACTCAAACAACGTGTGCGACAAACGCAAGTATACGCCCCTCTTCGTCATTCATCTTACGTCATGTTCATGGTGAAGCTTTGCGACATTTGTATAGTCCTGTGTATATGCAAGCTTACCCCAAGGCTTCCCGTTGATATAGTTGTAGACGCTGTCTCCACATTGCCAGTATAACTTGCCCAAGTGCAGCGACGCAGGGTACGACGGCTCAACGCTTGTGCGATGCTTCGCAAAGGGAGCTCTCCCATGCATCACAGAAGGGCACGGCCGCTTCCAAGACAGCTCTCACATCTATATGTCAGTCGCTCTCCATGCTCCGTCACGGTGGTCTAGTGGCTAAGGTACTCGGCTGCTGACCCGCAGGTCGCGGGATCGAATCCCGGCTGAGGGCGGCTGCATTTCCGATGGAGGCGGTAATGTTGTAGGCCCGTGTGCTCAGATTTGGGTGCACGTTAAAGAACCCCAGGTGGTCGAAATTTCTGGAGCCCTCCACTACAGCGTCTCTCATAATCATATGGTGGTTTTGGGACGCTAAACCCCACATATCAATCAATCAATCGCTCTTCGTGTGCAGCATGCAAAGCGCGTTGAAGGAATCTAAACATTGAAGACCGTAGCACCGGCCCCTCAACCATATGCGACACTGCAGACCACCTTGGTTAGGTTAGGTTAGGTTTTAGGAGCATGCAGCACCCGCATGCGGGAGACAACACGTATGAGGCACAGATCGATTCCAATCGGATTGTTTTCTCTCCGTCACCACCTGCGCAGCGGCGCCTGTAATAATGATGTGAACAGAACTAGCCGAGGAAGGATCGTTGAATTATGCCGGCCCTGCTCTTCGACCTCGTCCTTCTGATCTGAAGAGTTCCAACTGCAAAGCGATCCTCGCGAGGCATCCTTTTGCGAAGTGTGTGTATACATACATGCGGCGCGTGAGACCCGCTGCTCGTTTGGCCAGGCGGCACACGGCGGCACGCATCTATTCGAATGTGCCCGGAGGCAGGGAAAGAGGGGCGACGTGCTGAGGTGGCAATAAGCGGCGCTCCATGATCAAGGTTATGCCTGGATCAAGGTCGTGCCGCCAACGTTGCTGCTTCCCTTCGCCCCTCTCGCCTTCTTCTGCATGCCTCCGTATGGCATCTCTGCAGTCCTGGAATTACCGAGCAAACGGAGCACACCGGCCTCCGCCGAGAGAGAGAGAGAAGGAGAGAGAGGGAAGGCAATGGGCTCTCCGTACAAGGAGCTACGTAATGATGACGCGCTGATGGGGCCCTTCGGTGGAGTGCAAGCTTCATAAGGGGCGATTTCTTTATTATGCCTTTTGCTTTAAGAATACTTTTCTTGTGCGTTTCTGAGCTGCAGTAACCATGCATGTAATCTTCATCTTCCTTTCTTGCATGTACTGTTCTTTGTAGCTGCGTTGTTTTCGCATTTGCCGACGTTGGAAGCATGGAAGAGTAGATTACTGTTACAGTCTCGTTTCCATATGTCGTGCTGACCTCTGTTGTCAATATATGTCATGCTCGAACGACTGTTTGAAATGATTAATAACACAGAACTCGGAACTACTCACCCAAGAAATGACAACGACAATAATTTATTGAAAGAGAGCATGTAGGGGTTATTATATTTGATTGATATGAGAGGTTTAACGTCCCAAAACCACCATATGATTATGAGAGACGGCGTAGTGGAGGGCTCCAGAAATTTCGACCACCTGGGGTCCTTTAAGGTGCACCCAAATGTGAGCCCACGTGCCTACAGCGTTTTCGCCTTCATCGAAAATGCAGCCACCGCGGCCGGGATTCTATCCCGCGACCTGCGGGTCAGCAGCCGAGTACGTTACCCACTAGACCACTGCGACGGGGCGTAGTGGTGATTATAGAGATCACCTCGATTCAAAGGCAATGGTGGATGGGGAGGCGTGTTGAGACAAGACATGCTTCAACAATGATTGGATGATTGATATTCATCGGAGCAAAAAGTGTGCCATCGGAAGCAGCAGTCTCACAGTACATAAATAAAACGTCCACTTTGAGTAAAAAAGTTTGCATGCTAAATGTATAAAACTATTATAGCCTCTTGTACTGCAACTATTCGTAATGGTGCTTGCAGTTTCCGGTTATGCATATAGACGGCAGTCGCATGGTTCATGAACCCATTTTTATATTCAGGAAAAAGTCAAGCGGCCAACAACAAGCACTGACAGTGGCAACAAATGGTTTTTGACCTGAATTCCAAGCAATGCAGATCGCTCGTTTGCAGAAAAGTATTGTTCATGTTTAAAGCGAGCCAAATCTATGGCGGCAGGGCATGAGTCGCACCATACTCCGCACAAATCTTCCAGTTTTACAACCATCCATGCTCCGTCGTTCATGCGAGCCAACTACCGAGCACTGGCGTATTATATAACTTCGGAGTTTCATTGATCTTTTTATTTATTACTGCCGTCACTACAATAACTTAGGCTCTTTCTCTTTCGGTCTCTTCCTCTCAAAGATGTTCCGAGATCCCGAATCTTTCCCGTCGAAAACAAAAGAAGGCAGAAAGTTGAAGATCTAAGAACTACAGCGGCGGCATTCCTCCTCTCAGGAAAAAAAAAGGAGAAGAAAGAAAGAACAATGGCCGAGGTCTGGCCCAGAGCACACAGGCCGTCGAACGCCTGTCAAAGGGTTGAACAAGGGTGCGCCCTGAGGAGCTGCAGGTTATCGGAGAACAAAAAAAAAAAAAAAGAAAGTGGCCAAGCAGGCGCCACGTCGGGCGCCAGAGTCGTCGACTTTCCCGGAATCCTTCTCTCGCTTATAATACGCAAGTCCACTAACGCTGCAGCCTACCTCGTCTTACCTTGGAGGGCGCGCGGTCGCTCTTATTTCATAAATTCGCCGCTTGGCCCCTTCCATACATACGACGTTCGACTCCTTGCCGCCCGTCTACGCGCGCATGTAAATAAATAATCACGCACGCGCAGTTCTCTCATCCCTTCTGTATACCTGCGCCTTTGACGGCACTAACTCCTCTTTCTTGGTGATTCTTTTTTTTTCTTTTTTTGCGCAGCAGTGTTTTACGCTGTGAGGGCATGCACCACATCTTCAAAGCACGGTGGCGAACCTCTCGTTCATTGCAGGCAGGTTTCTGAGTATAGTTTCGAATATGCCTTACGCGAGCCCCGCGACTGTTTGTATACGGTCAACGATTGTAAAACAAAAGCGAGAACGAAAAGAAAAAGAAATGTTCGTGCCGAAAGGGTGGCTCTGGCGCCAGTGTACGTCATTTATGTGTAAGAGGACCGGCATCGCTGAAGTCATGTGTACGGCGATGAGGCACTCCTTTAACGACGCCTGGCGGGCGCCAGCCGGTACGAAGGATGTCACAGACATCCGCAGTTACATGCTTATCGCTATACCATTCAGGGTTCTTTTGTGTGCTTTTGGGAAAGTGTACTATTTGTGAGTGATATTGAGCGATACAGACTGCTTTCGCGTAATACCCGCATGGTGTAGTATGAAAGCATTGAAAGAATCTTCTTTATTAGTTTTCATAATTTTACTATAGAGCATAGTGTGTAACAGATGGCTGAGTACAATGCTAGCTGAGGACAAAGTGAGTCGACATCCTGAATTTCTGAACTGCTGTCTGCAGTGGCAAGCGGATCACATCTATCGGTCTTCGCGTTGTTTCGTTATGCGAAAAACGTCGTTTAATTAAAAAAAACGTTGACAAATACCAGGAGATCTGCAATAAACAAAAGGAACAACAATACATGTTTTTTTTTTTACAAAATTTTCTTTTAGTTACACGCACGCTTGCCCATACGCATACAAGAATATATACTCGGAATGCTTGAGATGGACAAGCAATTATTGCTCAGGTGGATGATCAAATGAGCACGAGCAGTTTTGACGTCTTCGAACGAAATTTCGTGGGATTGTAAAATGTATGAGAAGTGGAGAAGTCCCGCCAAGTGAAAAGTTGCATTAAACTAACAGCAGAACGTTTATCTGTGTAGAGATCGTGAGATTCAATGTAAACGTAAAAAAAAATGCGAGTCCCGAAGAACGCAGCACATTCATATATACAGGGTAAACGAAAATGCTTATACGAAAAAAAAAGAAAGAAAAAGTGCGTGCACGCAACACGTGGAAATTTCTGCTCTTGAAATCACTGCCCTTCGAAACGACTGGTAAACATCTCCTGAAACTTTGATTGGTGCGTTATAAGAATAGGGGATGAACAAGAGAGAAGGCAGGGAGGTTAACCAGGCACATGCCCGGTTTGCTACCCTACGCTGAGGGAATGGGAAGGGGGCATAAAGATGAGAGAGAGGGGAAATAGAAGAGAAAGAGAGAGAGAGAATAATATACGTGCAATCGACACCGACTAGCTCTCATGCGGTGTGAAATAAAACAAAAGTCTAGTGTGTATACGTCACATATACGCGATTATGTTTTTTTCCTCAACCAGCAGTACGTGGGAGCTGATCACTGCTCTGTAGCCAAATGGCTTGCAACACTAACGCACACAGAGGTATACACGTCAGACTGTGCGACAGCTCCAACTTCGTACATGTGAGGTGCGTTTCTTCCAATCAATGTACAGACAGGCGTCCCGATATCCCAGCAGCGGTGTCATGCAACACAACCGGCCGACGAGGGAGTCCCTGTAATTACGAGGACTGGCAGCGGGCCAGCCGATCTCCGTCGAAGGCTGTGTGCCCAGTCACTGCAGACATCGCAGTTCGAAGCCGGGCCTGTGTGCCCACTCGCTTCCGCGGAGCTCAGCATGGCACATACCTGAAGGTTCGATGTTCGGCAACAACGCTCGCGTGCAGTGGCGAAACACACAATCGTTTCATGCTCACACGTAGACTGTGGCCAAACAGCTCACCTCGTGGGGTGACACTAGCCATGTGCAGTATGCACGTGGATTGAAGCGGGACAATTTAGGGCTAAGTGACGCGTACTTGCTTTCGTATCCACCGTCTTCGGCTCGGGTCATGTCGGCCTGATTTCGGTTTTAACGCGCCGATCAGAGCGACACTGTATTTGGATACCAGATTCACCTCCACATGACGTGGTTACCAGCCACAGCGGTCTATAGTGGTCATGGTGGCCCGGCTGCCGACCCGAAAATCACGGGACCTAATCCCGGCCACATTATCAGTGGAGGCGAAAATGTTCGAGGCCAGTGTACGTAGATTTAGGTGCACTCCAAAAAAAAAACCCCAGGTGGTCGAAATTTCTGGAGCCCCCCACTACAGCGCCTCTGACAATAATATCGCGGTTTTTTGACACTCAACCACATCAATTATTATTATGGCATGACGCGGTTTTTTGGTGCGATTGCGCGTATATCGTTTTGCTAAAAGTGTGATGTCGCGTTTCCATCCATACGTACTGCAGTATACATGGGCTCTCATCCGAGCACGCTCTAAAGCGTGGGTTTTTAAAATGGGTTCTGCGGAACCCGGGGATTCCTTGAACGGCATCTCGGTTCCGCGAGTGGTCAGAACGGATGCTACTCGCTTGCATGTTGCCACCACTAGCACCTATAGTTCACTGACCTGTACAAGAAAATTTGCAGTGCATTTTGCATTTAACAAGGCCATCGCACGTCCCCTTCCCCTTCCTCGTCCCTCGCACCCGACTAGCCTTCTCGTGCTAAAGAAAAACGTTTCAGATTCCGTGTCACTTTGGAAATGTCTTTGGGGTTCCTCAAAGCCAGAAAGTTTGATACCCTACTCTACAAAGCATTTGCTTTCGATCTGTCAATTCCACACCATAACCGTACAACAGCGGGAAACCCTGCTCTGTTGTTCCGCCGCGGTGGTCAAGTGGCGAAGATACTCGGCTGCTGACCCGCAGGTCACGGGATCGAATCCCGACGGCGTCGTCATGCATGCATTTACAAAGGAGGCGAAAATGCTGTAGGCCCGTGTGCTCAGATTTTGGTGCACGTTAAGGAACCCCAGCTGGTCGAAATTTCTGGAGCCCCCCACTACGGCGTCTCTCATAATGAAATGGTGGTTTTGGGACGTCAAACTCCACATATCAAATCAACCTGCTCTTAAACTCCCGGGACCAACTCGATACGGTCGCGACAGTGGGCAGGGCTCATAGATTCCTAGACTGCAGAGGACTCCACCAACACCCAGGGGCCATCGAACGTCCGCCGTTGGTTCTATTTATCTTAATAAACGTTTTCACTCGGAACCGACACAAGCGCTTTGAACACGCACCGTGGTATGGCTTCCGAATAACGTGTCGCCTTAGCTCGAGGACGTGGCTTTGAACAATGTCCCCTGCGGTCGCTCTTCAATGGGGGTGCACAATGCAGCATCATCCACTCGTACTTATAATAAGGTGCAGGTTAAACGGTCCGCGATGGTCAAAATCAACCCGGAGTCCACCCTGTGGCATATCGCTTCATTATACTGCTGTATTGTACGTCTAAATCAAACCAAAACGTTAATGAATGGATTGGACATGTTTGTCTCACGGTTAATTCACGTCTGGCCGACCCTTCCTTGCCTTAATTCATGTTTGTTTCTCACATTTGTTGTTTGCTCCCCAAAATATCTCGACGCTGCCCCAGTGGTTTCTGGCAGCACCAAGTCAGCTAAGTATTCGTTCTAAGACACGTCATTCGAGAAGAAAGTAACAATAAAAAATACACGCAGTATTTGTGCCGCACTCGTGTACGTTCATACGAGGCAATGCTTGTCACTTCGTACCCGGCAAAGCATCATACGGTATGACTGAGGTGCATTGGCACGTCCGGCCAATATTTTGCACCAAGACAGAGGATATAGTAAAGACGTTATGTAAATTATCATTGCACGCGTTTACACACATATCATCACGGTGCAGCACCTTCATTCTTCAGGGCGACGTGTAAGGCCAGCATATCATTCGCAAGTAGGCGGATCTTTATCATCATCATCATCACCATCATCATCATCATCATCATCATCATCATCATCATCAGCCTGACTACGTCCACTGCAGGACAAAGGCCTCTCCCATGTTCCGCCAGCTAACCCGGTCCTGTGCTTGTTGCTGCCAATTTATACCCGCAAACTTCTTAATCTCATCTGCCCACCTAACCTTCTGGCTCCCCCTAACCCGCTTCCCTTCTCTGGGAATCCAGTTAGTTACCCTTAATGACCAGCGGTTATCCTGTCTACGCGCTACATGCCCGGCCCATGTCCATTTCCTCTTCTTTACTTCAACTATGATATCCTTAACCCCCGTTTGTCCCCTAATGCACTCTGCTCTCTTCTTGTCTCTTAAGGTTACACCTACCATTTTTCTTTCCATTGCACGCTGCGTCGTGCTCAATTCAAGCTGAACCCTCTATCGATATTAGCGCAAATGCAATGCGCACACGTCTCTTCAAAGACAGCAACACCGCACAGCTCCGAAGCATTGTCGGTGCGTGTGTGTGCAAAGGCTCGAGCAAACAGAGCGCGCCGTAGGAACGCCTACGGCGCGGTTCCCCGGAGCGCTCGATCATCGTCGCCGATGGCGGCAGCAGCTTGGAAGCCGGGCGGAGCAGCAGGTGAACGCGGCGCCGACAGGCTGTGCGGAGAAAGGCGGCAGCGGGCGGGAGCTTCGTCGGCCACGCTGATAAAAACGTGTCACACTTGCGCGTGCTGCGACGACAAGGGTACGGCGCGAAGACGCGCGTTTCTTCGCAGCTGACCCGTGTTTGCACTGCCTAGCAGGAAAACACCGCGTAAAAGATGAAGAAACGAGAGAAAGAAAACGAATCTATAGCAACGGTCGCGCGCGAAAGAGATAGCTTTAAGAAGAACGAGTCCCGCGGTGAAAGCGCCACCCTCTCCGCTATCTCCGGGAGAGCGTCGCCGCTGACAAATGAAGCCGCGTTTTTTTTTTTTTTTTTCGGCGAAGTCCGCGGAACGCGGCAGGGGTGCCCCGGTAGACGGCCTGGGGGGTCCCCCGCTGAATTTTGAAGCCGGCGCGAACACCAGCTGAGCGGAGAAACAGACACGTTCGTTGAAAGTTTGTGGATACAAGCGCGGCGGGATATGGACTACTCGTATTCAGCGAAGCTCGAGCCTCATTAGAAGGCTCTATTTATATATTGTCGAAGACAGTACTCGGTAGATGCGGTCGTGCTGCTTGACGCTTTGAGAAAGGGTACCGCAACGAGGTCTGTCTATGGGCATAAGATGTGCCTGTATAAAGAAGGTGCGACGCGAATATTACACTGATAGATGTTGTTTTGATGGTCTCGTTATACTGGCATGTTCGAACAATGAGAAAGATTACGTAATTCAGCTGCGCATTTTATTTGAATTGGGAGGCAATGCGGCATTAGGTACGCATACGTCCGAACCTTTAGTGACGCTTCTTCTGTATTCTCTCTTCTCATTCGCAATATGAACATACATAATAATTAATCCCGTTTACTCCTTACTCTGACCTGCCCTGTTAACAAGAAGTGACTACTGGAGCATTCAGACTACACGAATATAGTCACGTTTTCAAAGGCCCTGCGAAAAGTAATGAACAACCCACGACAGACTTTTTCTTTTTCTTTTTTTTTCGGCCCAATTACGCGTCCAGCACCACGTCTTGACCCCACATCGAATAGCCAGCACGGCGTAACTTTGTATCTTAGCATGGAGGAATAAATAAAATAGGAGAGAACAATGCATCGCTCAACCATCCTTGGGTAACTTCATGGTGACATTCTACGCATTCCTTCCTTCGCAGTATTCGTTTTCATTACATGACTTTTCAGACGAAATCATTTGGTCGAGTATGTTGGGCTGTGCTGTCGTAAATCTTTGCCTGCTGTGCATGTTCGCTCTAACCTGTGATCACGTGTAGCATCGATACTCATTTCTCAGTTTTATTTCTTTTTTTTGCTTGTGTTGTGTTACATCACTCTCTCTATTTCTCTCTCTCTCTATCTTTCTCTCCGCTCTCTATCCTAATTTTTCCTTCCTGCGTGATTCCCAGACGGACAGCGATTCCGCGAAGCGACTGGCACCCCCCGCTGCCTGCCGTAAGCGAGGCCAATCAAGCCGCGACTGTCACCTGCTGCATCCGGCGTGCGGCGGCGCTCACTTCGGCTGCCAAACGGCGCTCATTACTCAAGATTTCTCGCCTAGAGAGCCTCCGAGAGTTTCTAATGAGCAGCACGAACAGCGGCGGCTGTCGGCTCTTTCTTCCAAGCCGCGCCGCGCCAAGTGGTGGCTGGCCCCGTATACATCCGCTCAACACGTACGAGATATGGTACACGCCACGATAAGACGCGAAGATACATCTCGCGGCATCTGATGCACACACCCTTCGTCCCCTCGAGATGCCGTCCGATCAGCAGCGCCGTCTTCGCCTCTAGTAATCGTGTGTACGGCCTCCGTGGTCATGGCGAGGTGTTTCTGTGTAGTACCCCGTGAGGTAATATCCTGCCGCCTGGCTCATTCCCTTCAACACAGATGCATATATCTTTCGCCTCCTCGATTGCTTCACGTTCGTGGCAGCGTTGCGGCTAGCTGCTATCTATAGAACAAGGACGAGGCGCAGTGCGTACAGCATAGAAATAAACTTAACCAGAACGAATCGAACTGTGCGAGTGCTGCTGCTTCGAGCCGCAGCGCATGCCAGACCCCGCCTAATCGCTATCATCGATTGGGTGGCGCGAGGATCGGTTTATCGCGAGGCATATCACTGAGCTCCGCCGCCGCGGACGAACCCATCCGCTTTCGAAGCGGGCGCATTGCGTCCTCGCCTTCATTCGATGACCTGCACGGACCCCTCTTTCCTCGACAGCAGCTGTACGGATACCAACAGCGCTAGTCAGCTAGTTAGCAACAGCGCTAGTTTGCTTCCTCGTTATGCTTCTCGATGTTGGTAGACTCAAAAGATGACCTTCCATATTTGAAGCTGTATAGCAGCAGTAATGTCAAATGTAACATCCATAGCCAGTGGCTTAGCCAGAGAGTATAGCATCCCTATCTCCTCTGAGATCTTTTTCGCCGTGGCATATAGAATATAATATGGATATCGACCATATCTGCCTGCCCGTCCCAATTCAAAATCAAAAAGGTACCCCGCCCCACTTCCCGAAAAAAAATTTCTTCCTACGCCCCTGTCGTAGTCTGTTTAATGTACTTCCTCATTTCCTGTGACGTAATTGACACCGTATACGATGTCGATCACGTCACAAGAAATGACGAATAACTTACTGGACCAATCGTTATGTAACGTACGACGCAATGCACGCATAGAATAGAGCGTTCACGTGGCATCCGCAGTACTCTTATGCGAAAAAAACTTGCATTACGGGAATTTTAGACGCACCCCTGTATACTCCACGTACGAAGTTTGCGATGCGTTCAGCGGCGCATTTAAAGGCTGAGTTAGTGAGCGCTATACAAAAACCGAGTTCTCCCGTCTACGCACGCTGTGTTGTTACTCGCTGATATTCTAGAGCGGGCAACGGGGGGCACGGGCAAGGGTGGCAGAGGGCACTACTTAACTACTTCAGTGATCCCTGACGCCGCGTTGTTGAATTCCCTTCATCCGTATAGACAAAGGTAAGGGGCAACTTCGCGTGCGTAAAACTATACAGAGGGGAGTAACTGTGGACGCGGCATATACCAGTGCGCGCAGAGGAACAAGAGAAGGAGGAGATAGGAACAGGGTGTCGTGCGTACATAATGGTGCAAATGGATGAACTGGCATTTATCTATATACATCTTCTGTGCGGCCTAAATTGAGGAGGAGCCTTAAACGGTTCACGTTGTTTAGTGCACGTAACGCGAGGCAGGGCACATACAGTATATGTGAGTATACGGTACATTCCCTGGCTAGCACATGCGTAACATTTCTCACTCCCCTCATTCTCCCTATGCCCCCATACATAATGCAAGGGGCGCGAAGTTGCACCTGGGCATGTTCGATGCGGGGCAGATGGACCACTTAACTACAGAACAGCGTATAGCGCGGATAGGCGAGTGGGGAAGATGGCACATCGATTGCAGAGCGGAAACTTTTTCTTGATTATTCGCACGAGGCTATATTACATGTGTGCTTCGGCGTCGCAGGGTGGCATGTGCAGAAAACGAAGCACAGAGCTGGGTGAGAAAAAACTGTGTTTTAAAACTGTGAACAAAATTTTAACATTGTACACTGTTATAGTTCTCCCGACATCATCAACTAAGTGCAATATCCATCTTCGTATGGTGATTTGCACGTAAACATTCCATGATGAGCTATACATTCGGTCTGGTATTTCTTACCCAGGTCCTCGAATACGCCTCGAGCCAAAGTGGGCCCTTATGTCCACGTGTGTCCCAGCAAGTTTCTTTCAAAGCATTGTTTATTGCGCTAACAGAGCCAATAGGTAGTTTACTCCCGATAATGCTGTCGGTATAGTATATAGCTCAGATGTATACAGCTCGTAGACCTGTAGATTCTTTGCCTGCTTGCCTCTTCCTCCAAATTCGGTGTCTTTGTTCTGCACGAGTAGATATAGGGAGTTACAGAAATACAAAAAGACGCGTATGATCTAGGGAGAAAATTGAGGACAAAACAGAAACAGTGACATACTTTCTTTTAACCGAATGAGGGCGCGCACACAGACACGGACAAAAGGAAATTGCACAGACCAAAAGCGCCACTCACAATTTAACTTTATTAGAAGAAAGGTAGGTACCTATATATCGCTTCTGTCATGTGACCTGGCAGGTGGAACAGCAAAAAAAAATGAGGATATAAAACACGTGCCTCAGATAAGATAATCAGAATGCTGATGAGGTATGAAAATTCTTTTTCTGTTCGCCGAACAAGAAGTTTTATTAAGCGAGAGGGGAGTTCTGCCTTACAGCCATCGGACGAAGAGGGAAAGCACCGAAATTCACAGCAGGACAAATGATACGCGGGGAGGCTTAGCAGGAGATCCCAGCGGTCGCATGACGGTGGTGTAAGATTGATCACGCGTTCTTTAGAGGCGTCGAAGCGTTCAAGGTGCAACGCTACATGTTTCGCGCTTTCACGCACTTACACCTTTGCTCAAGGGGGCTTTCTTCGCCATTCGCGCGAAGCCGCATACGATGTGATAAGGAGAACTTGCGTTTGGATTTATACAGTTTGGACGCGGTTACACGTACATTGTATGCGAGATGCTTTTGCATGAATATCACACCTCTTTTTACATGCCACTTAGTAAGGCAAAAACCTCATGCATGCTTCGCTATTAAGCAAAACAGATCAACGAACTCAGCATCGCGGACACCGATGAAACAGTGAAGCCGGCGACATTCCCGTCATCAAGCTAACGCATTTCTGCACGTTTTGCTAGTCTTTCAGATGTGTTGTATCTCTGCCCTTTGCCAAACACTCTTCGTTAAGCTTTGAGGCGGTGGTATAGCCACTACCTTTTATAACCGCAAAGTATGACGTGGCAGTGGTGTGACTATGGTAATGTGCACGCCACATATGTTGGCCAAGCTGTTGCCCTCTCACTTTTTTGGTGGAAGTAACGTGTAGTGGGATTCACCCAATTCCTGTGGCACATAGCCGCTTGATGGGCTTCACTTTCACTTTCGTGTACCTCAAGGAACAGGTTCTGGAAACCTCGCCAGCGAAATGCGCATTAATTGCTTTTAGTCGAAAGCCAATGAGACAATACGCTATATATATCGACGGCCAAGTCATACCATATGTCAGGACGCACAGATTTCTGGGCGTATTCATTGATGGAGACCTCTGCTGGGGCCCACATGTGGCCCACTTGAAGAAGAGGCTGACAGAAATTGCTAGCTTATTCAAGTATCTTGGATGAAAAACCTGGGGGACTTCAGTACATGCAATGATGCAATTGTACAAGACGCTTTTTCTTGGCTACACGTTTGCCTGTGTTGACCAATACCTGTAGTACCAGCATTCGGACTCTCGAAAGCATCCAGGCTATGGCTCTGCGAGTTTGTCTGGGGCTACCGCGATGTTCATCAACAGCCGAGACAATCGAGATCGCCAATGACTACCCGCTCAAGACGCATATCGTAATGAAAGTGCTCAGAGCACACGTGAGGCATCTTACTCGCGCCCCTGCCCATCATCTAGCTTCACTGCCAGAAGACCGACCTCGTGCCTCATTTTGCGAGACAGTCTTGTCATATCGCAAACGCATTCCTACGGGATATCCAGAATTCCAACTACCCCATGGAGTATGACTTATGCACATGTTGAACTCACGGTTCCAGGCATAGGGTCAAAAGACCGGCTCTCGTCTCCAGCGCTAAAGCAGCTTTCTCTTCTCTTGTTATATGAGAAGTACAGTGAGCATACTCATCTATATACTGACGCTTCAACTAAAGTGGATGGGTCTGCAGGGTCGGTGATCTTTCCTGCAACAGCGACAAAGGGTGAAGGTTCGGTTATCCCACCAGACATCATCGACAGCTGCGGAATTTGCTGCTCTACGTAGCACAGTTAAAATCATTAAACACCAAGAAGCCAAGAAATCGAGCGTGTTCACGGACTCTAAGGCAGCACTACAGTGTTTGATATTCGCCTTACGCCGGAGACCTCATGAACAACTATAGTGCTGGAAATCAGAGAGCTGCTTCACCACCTCTTCGACGAAGGACACAGAATCACGTTTCAGTGGCTTCCAAGTCACTGCGGCATATTGGGCAACGAACATGCCGATGCTGCTGCTCGATCAGCACACGAAGATGGTAAAGAAGAATCTATACCATTTTCAAGGACTGACGCTGCAATGACAATCCGAGAAATCGCTAATGCAGAATTAAAATCCCTGTGGAACGCCGAGTGCTTACGGCACACGCGACTGCGTAGACTGGACACGTCTCGTCGACTCCGGCCTCCGTCTGGACTCTCTCGACTCGAGACAACGATGCTTTGCCGACTATTTCTTGGTGTCGCCTTCACCAAAGCTTTCGCCTTCCGAATTGGCATAGAAGACAGTGCTGCTTGTGGTCATTGCGGCAGCGATGAAACTATAGAGCACGTTCTCTGTCACTGCCCTCGTTACAGCGCGCAAAGACGGCAACTAGCTGCTGCGTTAGCTCGCCTTGACGACAGTGCTTGAAAGGCGACATGACTTGAAAGGCGACATGAAAGGCGACATGAAAGGCGACATGATCAGTGCTTGAAAGGCAACATGATTTGTGTGCTCACAGAAAATCAGTGAAAGCCTTACTGAACTTTTTGCACGGCAGTGGCCTATTGTATAGACTATAGCACCCCAGCCTTTTTTTTTCGCGCGTCTATTTCCCTCTTCGCTTTATTTCCCATCTTCCTTCCCCATTCCCCCTAGTGCAGGGTAGCAAACCGGATGCTCCATTTTCTGGTTAACCTCCCTGCCTTTCCCTCATCTTATTCTCTCTCTTTCATCACTTTCGCCTTCATCTTCACTGAAGCAGTGCTGAGTGGTGGGAGTTACCCTCTGACATGTGACGCACACCCTTTTCGTGATTCCAAAAGCGTTACCACGGATCCCGAACACAAAAGGCTCGATAAGAACAGCTTCGCCACTTTAGGCCCGGCATTGTCAACACGTGCGATAACAATCACGTGTGGGCGATACCCGCAATGATAAAAGGTAAATCAGATGTGCATTAATGTATCAAGTGTATACCAAAGTCATTAGAAAGGACGATTAAGCGTAAGGTGAACAAAATATGAATCGCATATGAATTGAAGTTCATCAAAGGTGAATCGAATGGGAAATAACAATAAATGAGGCGGGATAACATAGGTGTAAGCATAGGCCCACTTTATGGTTAGGTAAACGGACTGTCAATCTTATTTTCATAGGATAAAGTCTCACTTAACGCAGATGCCTACAGCGTCCATAGCATTTCTCTTGGCAATTTCCCGCACTTGTTCAGCTGCGTACCAACCAATAATACGCGATCATGATAATAATTATTCGCAAACGAAAACTACTGTTGCACCGACATCAACCTAAAGCTTAGGGTGTATCACTGGGTCATATATTAGTGCCTCTTTGTAGTCTTCGGCTGTCTCATTCTTATTAACACAGCTATAAAACTACCGTTTTATGCACTTTAAGAAAAAAAGAAAAAAGTATGGGTGACCCCTTTCAGGTAGTCCTGACTTGCCAGGTAAACGACTCTATTTAAAGAGTCGCGTTAACTCTTTTGTGTGTCACATGACTCTCAGAATAGAGTGTTATGACTTCCAATGAGAGCCGACGTGCCTCTTTAAAGAGAGTCACATACATGGCCATACAGAACTCTCAGGAGTTTCTGAACTCTTTTTTTTTTCTTAGAGAGTGTGTAAAAGCCACAGTGTAATTAAGAGACACATAATATTTCGTGATCGACACTTCAATGAATTCGACTAGCTGGAATTAGTTTGTGGGTACGTGATTTTAAATAGACTAATTTTCTTGCATTTTGTACAAATCGGAGAGCTGCCGCTTTTGTTCCACATTAGCAGCGCTAAGTCATGTGTATTAATGTAGCTATTGTTTCTTTCGCGTGCGACAATAAGTCAGTAAATTCCTGGAATTATCACCTCTGAGCTTTTACAGCATGTAGCAGTCATGTTAAGTTATACCACGGCAGTTTTTTTTTTTCAATTGCTTCTCGCGAATCCCACGAACCAAGAGTAATTTGTGGTATCCACAAAAACGCATCAACTAACATCCCCCACGCCCCCCCCCCCTTCCAAAAAAAATACCATAATGTGCCTGCTTTATTGTGTGGGTTTTTACGTCGTGACGAACGACCCTCCACTGTCCCGCGACCCATAGATACATGCCTGAAACAAAGGAAGCTCTCCGTCCGTTCTCGTGACATGGAAAAGTTGACCAGCGAGTTCGCCGATGCTGTTGCAACTGGTATCCGGAATCGACCGGGCAGAGTAACATAAGATTAAACGCACGTGTTTCGTCCTAACGGTTTGGCATCCTTCCCACACACAAAGGACGGCTACAGAACCAACAAATAATCCGGACGGTGTTGGGTGCATAGCGCTTAGCAACCTCGCATCGTGCCTATATATATGTATACTTGTATATCTCCTCCTTCTGTCAGTGCGCATAGCTGAACTGCGCAGCGAATTGTTCACTCTTTGCAAGACGAATAATGCGCTAATAAAATTTGTCAATAAAATGGTATTTTTGTTAACCATGCACTTATATATATGCGTATTATGATTCGCTGAAATTGTAGATAAAATTGATTTATGAACAAAAACTACTGCTTCTGCTAAGCTACTTTACAGCGAAAACAACTTTTGTAAAAGTCGTTAAATGATATAAAGCCTAAAAATTATGTAACTACGGAATTCGCACCTTAGCAATTAATTTCACCGAGCCATATTACCATACCTGACACACAAATTTGGTGGGCAGATATCTGAGACAACGATAAAAAACATAGGCGGTACCCTCACCCTCATTTCGTCACCTTTTCTGAAGATTGAGTAATTGATACCTTTGCACCGAGTAAATTTTCAAGCGTAACGAGCCTTTATATAACGCAACACTCTCAAGCGCACGATGCCACGAACAATCAACATTTTTCGCTATACCAACGTCACTCAATTCAACAAAAAGAACTCAGCCTCCCGCCGCGAATGTGAACGCTTTCATCACAAAAAGTTATGCCTGTCTGCACTATAATGGCGCGGCAGGTGCAGAAAATGAAAATAGTAAGCGAGTTATACTGCAGGCACGTGCCTATAAACGAGGGTATTTCATATAAATCAAGGAAAGTTCAACGCGTTGAGTGGCACCGTTTTGTCGCCTCTCCACACCATTTGCTCTATACACTGTAACACGCGCACACCCCTGAAGCACCGAACAAACGCTCTAATCGCGCGCGCTGACGGATCAGTAATTTGACTAAGCGGTTGGAAACTTAAAAAGAAAAAAAACGTCTACAAGAACGCGTATAGTCGCGATTGTACGTGTCGCAAGTGCGCTTATAAACAAAAGAACAATCATATGTAAAAAAATAACGATAGTAAAATTTGGATGAGGAGGAGGAAAGGAGAGAAGGAGGGCCGAGGGAAATAGGCGAGCGTCGTCGTCGTTGTTGTTATACTCTGGTCGGCCGCACATGAAGCGCCGCTCTGCCACCCGCGTGATTAACGACGCCGCACGTGGGACGAGACGAGCGTTTAAAGCTCGTTCATTTTCGTGCCGGCCCACGGGTGCGCATATGCCGCCGATGTAATGAAGCCCATCCTTCATCGACGCTGCTCTCCGACAGACAAGATGGCTGACCCCGCACGGCGCGTCAACGGTGCGCGCCCGGGACACTCACTACGTGTCGCTGCGCGCTGGTCTCGCGGTTTCACGCGCGTCGCTCTTGCATCCGTGATTGCGCGCGAACGCGCTCGCGTGGATTTCTTTCGCTGCGTAGAGGTGGAAATCGTAGAGTTTCTCAATATAAACTAGAGGGCACTCTGGCGCTGCGATCGTTCAGCAACCATGGGAATGATGGGTATAGTACACACATTTGCCTATAGTCTTCGTACTTGCGGGCGGCGAATCGTACTTGCGGCTTTGTTTATTGCTGTGTTTCGGTTTTGTTTTGAAAGAAAGAACGAACCCTTTTGAACTTAGGGACTTGCTTTGAAATAGTAAGCGTAAAAGAATAAGGTTGTGAAGCACAAACGGTGTGAACATTTGCTAATTTATGTTTTCGTGAAAAAAACAGCTCCAAGTTACACGAACACACACGGAGCCAGAAGCAGGCCAGAAGTACGAAAATTAGACAAATGTGTGTACTACCCATCATTCCCATGCTCGTTGAAGTGCCGTGCGTTGTAGCTCCCATAGACACTAGCGCCAGAGTTCCCTCTTGTTAGTATTGTGGGAAACTCTATGGTGGAAATTAGTCGGCGTTGAGTGCGAATCCTTAAATGCGTACGGAACCGCGCAGGTTATGCGGCGGTTACATAACAGCCGGCTGTGTTAAAGCAAGAGCATTAGGTGCGTTATATGCGCAGAAACAAACCTTCGGCGTGGTCAACAAGAGTGATAAAAAAAATCGCGTCATGATGATGTCATTTTGACGTCATTCTGATGTGACGTGACGTCACACGATGACGTCGTCACACGACATCGCCGCTTGGTCAAAGGTGAATCGACCGTGGAAGCAGTGCAAAACCCATCCGAGGTGCAGAGAGCTTTCGGTATCATGGTTTCGGGGCCCAATCATTCGAGTGGTTCGTCCCTGCAGACTATAATATTCTGGACACCACAAAATCCCGATGCAGTTTCGAATCCCCCAAAGTCCGCATAACCCAATCAGCGACGCTGTATAAGCTATCTGGGTGAACCAGAGCTGACAGTTTAGACGGCGAGTTTGACAATATTCGGAATTATACAGCCCAGGTCTGGAGGTACGTATACAGTACATGTGCATATGGCAAACAACCAAGAGTCGCCCAAGCGTGGGAGCAGCTCCTCCTTATGGCCGTATATACCTGTACAGCCCTAACAAGAAGCTGCATTTCTTTCCTATTTATAACGCTGGAATAAACCTTATAAATGCCTACAAATTTTTACCGCAACAATACCAGATTCAGCTTGTGAGCTTCACACTTGATGCACGGTTGGTCCGTCTTGACAACATATCCTACTTGGGCAAATGGGAAACCTACGCTTCTGCAGTTGTGGGCACTGTGTAGCCAAGAGTAAAGAAAGGGGGTGTATAGGCTTCAAGTTGAATTTTTTTTTCAATTTTTATGTATACACGCACACATACAAGCATATATGAACGAACATAAAAGGTGGACTAACCCCTACAACCGCCCGCCCCCCTCCAATGAATAAAAGAATAAAAATTAGTGTCTGGCGTTCCTGGTGGCACGTCACGCTTCAGTTTAAAGATTTTGACCTGTTGACTTGACAGGTTGTCAGTCATGCGGTTGCAAATCAGCACCGATGTGAGTAAGCGCCGTCTCGTATTTCGTTTGGCACGAGGATTAAAAGCAAGTGTTTAGACCTGCTTCCTTGCTCCGATCAGAAGTATAACACACATACGCACGTACATACACGGCCATCTAAACGTCGCTAGCCAACCGCGCGTAGTTATTTTCCAGCGAAAACTGCATATAAACGTATACGAGAGGCACATTCCAGCCAACTCTTGTGGGGGGTCCGCTGTATAAAAGCTACTGACGTTGTTTACATTGCCCTACACAAACGGACATCACAAAAGGGACGCCGTTGTCTGTCTGCATTTCCCTTCTGCTGTGGTTGCCTGTCTGATATGTTCCAGAAAGCATGCACATATACACAAGCCCACCAACAAGTATTGCTGTATTTTTACGCTAGTATTATCAGAATCAAGTTTATCACATCAATAGCGTTTCGCTGACAAAGCCCGTCATCAGGAAATAATTATTTGTCTCAAGCACACATTGCACTCAGGCACCCGTATACGTGCAAACTACGTGATGCTGCCTTTGTCGTCATCTTTGACGCGCCTGCAGGGTCGTCTTAACGCGATAGCGGTAAAGAGCTCGTTTCGCTGAAATTCCGGCGTCATTGGTTGTGTGCGAGAAACCATCATCTAATGCAGGACCGACGAATTGAGAACGATGCCAATGAAATAAACAATAAAAAATCTGGGGCAGATTGGAGATCGAACTCAGGCTGGTTGGTTGGGTCAGAGTGGGCATCGAATCCGGATCGTTTGTGTGGCCAGCGGATGTTTGAGGTTTGAGGTTTATTTATTCATTTATTTTCCTGTACATAGGAAAATGACGAAGCAAAAGCAAAAGTCTGTAAAGCCTGACGGAGGCTTTTGCTCCGAAATTCCAGTCTGGTACACAACTTAGACGCAGATAAACCAACTTTTTACACAAAGACTAACAATCAGCAAATTATAATCAGACTATTAAACGCTACAAATGTGAAAAAAAAGAACAGAACAATATGCACAATAAAAGAAAAATACCATTAAAGAAAAACATCATTATCGCAATATGTAGAATAGGTGAGAACAGAAACACATTTGCAGACATTTACATTTGTAAAGCAATCTAGAGCATTGTAACCACACATTTAACAGTTAGTATACATAGAGTATTAACTAATCTACATATTATATTAAATATATTCAATGCAACTATGAAGGAGAATTTCCTTGAATGTATTTTTGGATTTTTTTTTATTTTTATCTACCACACGGCCGAGCGTCTGCTTGTGAATACAGTGAAAGTAACTTCCTTCGCTTAAAAATGCTGTGAAAGTAACTTTCGTGCTTAAAAAAAACAAAAAAACCACTGCGTCCTGTATACACTCGTATACATTCGTCACAATACAATGTGAAATTTCGCAGCAATAATGCACGGTACAAGCACCCATTGCCAGCAGGCACCAGAACACGTGATTATCATAATGACTTGTGATTTAAAAGCCGGTCACCCACTACAAAAGGCACACAAGCTACTGAGCCTATTCCCTTAAGCAAGTTCTAAAAGGTTTCATGCACCAAGTGTTTGAAGTACGCACTGGGAACAGGACATCGCGTTCAACTCCTAAAGGCGAAGCTTTCAGGTCCCTTAAATTTTTTTGTCGTCGCCGTCTGTAGCATTGCTATCGCTATTTCAGTGTCAGTTAGTATTTATCTCCCCACTAGCTCTCTCCCTACCACAGGTGCGGTAATATGCGATGCTGATTGACGTTTGGCTATCTGACAAGTGATGTCTCGTGGGTGAAGTCATTTCAAATAATTGCGATAACAAGCTGTTTTTTCCCCTCTAATTAAGAAATGTCTCGGCTCGATTTCTCGTCTCGGAGACGGATCTCACTATAGGCTCGCCCTCTAAAACTGGCGTGAGCGAGCATGTATGCACCGTGAAAATCTTCACGCCCTCAGAACGACTGCCAGCGACGGAGCTTCATGTGCGTATTATGCACGCTCCAAAACGATTGCGCTTATGCAAGCGAGGGAGCATCTCTGCGACCGTTCCACGTAGGGCACACTTCGTCGTTCGTTTCTCTCGATCGTTTTTTCGTTTCTTGGTTGCCGGTATTGCCTCACACACTCACTCTCTCCTCCTCGCCTGTGCGTGGCTCCTCCACGCGGTCTTCAAGGTCAAAACCTGCCCACAACGCGTGAGCATCGAGATGCGGCGTTTCGCGCGCTCTGTCTTGCAGGTAGCTACGTGTGCGCGGCCCCGAGATGGCGCTCGTGTCACGCGTTCCTTCCTAAACGACGGCGGCGAAGACGGAGTCCCGCGCGCGACAGCGCAAAAAAAGGATCTTTCGGGCCTCGGCGCTTCTGTTCTCGCCTCGCTTTGCTCGCTCTATCTATCTCCGCCATGACGCGCGACCTCTCTGCCACGGGGCGACGCCTTCGACATTAAGCGATGGCCGAGAGTCGATCTAAAGGTATACACCCGGAGCCACTTGTGAAGCGGGAAAACATAAAAATGTGATACGAGGCGGCGGCGCTTCGACCGACCACGAACTGACACAAGCCGCGAAGCGGCCTAGGCGAGCAAACAGGGCTGTGAGGGCATTACGGTGGGTCTCCGGCGTGTAACAGCGTCGTGGATATATAACGTGAGCGAAAAGAATTGGGGCCCGCCGCCGCGGCCGAGACGAAGAAGATGAAGAAACAAAGAAGAGGAAAGGAAGAGAAAATTTGCGCGACTCCTCGTTGCAGCTTCGTCACGAAATCCATTATAGTATGGCCGAACCGATCGAGGCGCGCTGCTCTTCGGGAAGCGAAAAATCTTAATTTTCTTTTTTGCTGATTGAAGCCGCTGCCTCTCACGCCGCGCTCGCCGTATACTTTCTCCCCGTCGCCTTCTCGAGTTGTCTTGCACGCTTTTCTTTCTCGTTTCGTGTTTTCTATTCGTGCCCTTTTTTTTTGTTTGTTTTCTCGTAACAACTTCTATAACGAAGTCCTCTTGTTCCTGCTCCTCTTTTAAGTACATATACGTATAAACAAGCGCTTACGGACCAAAGTCCACCGTGCCCTTCTCGACATGCCCTCTTCTCCCTCCCGCTCATTCGCTGTTCTTCGCGTCTGCCCTCCAATAGGGCTATTTTTCTTACAGGTCCTTTGATCGAACCTGTACAGCTTTATAGATAAGCGAACCGATAGTAGGAGATAACAAGAAGAAAAAACGTTCGTATACAAGAATGAGCTTTGAGGAACAAAAAGAAAAAAAGTTGAATTGAAGGCAAGGCGCTGAAAAACCCGTGGCAAGGGGAGTTTGAACTGGAAATGTTATTTTTCTTCGCTGTCGAATATCGGGGAAAGGGGAAACAAGCCGAAGAAAAGAAGATATTACGCGCACGAGAGAACAAAATTAAACGAAGCGTCATCCCGGAGCAGCATGCAGAGCGCAGCTTGTTACATGCACACACATACACAGGCGCACACACATACACAGGCACACACATACACAGGCACACCCATACAAAGGCGCACACACATACACAGGCACACACATACACAGGCACACCCATACACAGGCACACACATACACAGGCACACACACTACGCCACGGCGACGGGGGTGCCACACTGCGAGCTTGTCTTGGCACCGGAGATAAGTAGAGGGAAAGGGGGGTGCGAAAGAGGAATGCCTCGCACAATCGCACATATTTGCTAATGGCGGCCGGCCCCCCATCCTCGAACGCGCAAGATATACACGCAGAACGCGAACCGACGAAGTATGTAGCGGGCCGCCGCCATGGGACACGCTACTGCAGCGGCGAGTTCCCCACAAGATCGTCACGGTGGAAAGATTAGAGAGAATTCCACGTCGGGCGTATTACGTGTGGTACACGCCTTGGGATCTGTCTGCTCAGACATGCTTTGTTTCTTTATTGGTCTTACAGTTGCTCCGTGGCTCGTTTCTCTAGATCGACTTCTTTCTTTCTTTCTTTCTTTCTTTCTTTCTTTCTTTCTTTCTTTCTTTCTTTCTTTCTTTCTTTTTCTTTCTATCTTTCTTTCTTTCTTTCTTTTTGATTTCTTTTTCTTTTTCTTTCTTTCTCGTCTTTAACTCGTGCCTGCAGGTCGCACCACCCTTACCTTGCGACACCTTCCATCTTTCTTCTTTTCCTCTCCGGCCTCGTTTCATTACAGCCGGCTCGACTAAATGCGGACGCGCGCGCGACATTGCCTTCCTCGACCTGCATGGGCACCTCGTTTACGCCTCTGTAATATAAATATGCCTCGTATATTGCTCACGACCTATCCGCCGGGCGTGCATCTTGTAACGAAACGAAGAAAGAGAAAAAAGATATCAGAATGCCTATAGGACATCGTTGAAGGCGTAATTTGCTTGTATAGTCATAAACGTGCACTACCAGCTTCCCGTCCGTGTATAAAAGAGCGAGACCACGCTTGAGTAAGCGTGAGATGAATAGCCCTCTTCTGCGCCGATCGACACGTAATGCGAGTGCGGGGGGCTATATGTTACATAACTTGCGAAACCACGGCTGGGTTTTCTTCTGTCTTTTTTTCACCCCTTTCGCCTGTATACAGCGCGCACACTGAAACCCGCACCGACCTTCTTTCAACACAAAGACCGACAGCTGTTAATGTGTTTGGTCCGTATACGTATAGGCGAGTAGAAGATTGCAGCAGCGTCCATAATTAATGGGTCTATTCGTTCTAAATAGACACTCATGTAGCCTGGGATTCCAAGTATTAATTCCCACTTTCTGAGATTGCACAACACGCACGTGTCTAAATGCATGGGCATAATTGCAGTTTATCTTCTATGGAAACGCTATTGCAGCAGATCGTGAACATCGTGCACAAAGGGTTCTCAAACAGAAAAGAAATGAAAGATTCAAAACAATCAGCAGTTACTTTATAGGGTGATCCAAAAAAAATTTAAACATCAATCCTGAGGAGTGGAATCACCACGAATCAGCTGCCACAGAGACAACGAAAAGCGTATACAGCGAAACTAAAGTATGCAGTACACTATGCCATTGAACGATATTCTTCGCCATTTTGTGTCTTCTGAATTCGAATGGATTGACTTCAGAAGACGGAAACAACAACGTCTTAGACAAAGAGCTGGTATTAACGCATAAGAGAGTCAGACGCAACGCCCGGTTCAGGCTGTATAGGATAACCAACCCCGTTTGTATCGTTCGGAAGACCTTTGGAATATCAGACAAGTGTAAATACGCAAGGCTGACTCACATTGTCTACGCATACCCCACTTTTATTTTTACTTTACATAAGTTTGTTTACCTATAGTTGTAAAGAAATACCATCGAAGCCCTGTACACCTATTTTACGTTAATTGGCCCCCTGTCTGATATAATCTTCATTTCTAATTCCTTTTTCTCATTGTTCTATTATAAAAAGAAGCTTTATGACACTCTTCGGCTTATGTGTATCCCCGTGTGCTGTATAATAATAATAATAATAATAATAATAATAATAATAATAATAATAATAATAATAATAATAATAATAATAATAATACCCTTTATTTCTGCAAGTAAAACAGTACATGTGACTAGGCCTGCCAAAGCCAATTGGTGGCTTGAGCGGCAGAGCCTGGCAGACAGCAAACGAACCGGACGCGTTACAAGATTGTATTTCATGGCATAAGAGGGATGATAGGACAAAAAAAAAAAACAGCGTGCATATAAGATTAGAAACAACAGGGCATACAAGCAATAGTTACAAGCATTATACAATAGTGACAGCAATTGAAAGTGAAAAGGTATAGAGGAAAAAAAACAGAATTATAGCAAATGCTTTTCAAGCAAAGTACCACACTGGATGATTGTGCAGCATCATGCTTGCGAATGAGTGCATATGAAATAACACACGACATGCATTACAATTGTAAACAGATACGCCGTAGCAGTTTCTTTAATTTGTATTTTGTTTTTGTGCGAAAAATGCTGGGGGAAAGTACATTGAAATAGGTTGGTACATAATGGGCTCGTATTCTAGTTCCACATACTTTGTTGAACACCGCGGCCTCCAGTAACGTACTTTGGGCCTTAAAGAACGAAATACGAAACCAGGAATTCTTTGGACCAGAAAAGAAATAACATAAAATAATTTCAAGCAATGCTGCTCGTTACGTTGGGGAATAGTGTTATATGTGGGGGTGCGGCCCAACACTGTATGCGAGATAGCTGACAAACCACCATGATGTGCTGCTTTGTCGCTTCGCGCTACGCGTGACTGTTCGGTATAGCCTGCCAGCGCTTTAGTTTAAAAAAAATGACATTAGTTCAACATAACCTGACAGGAGGTAACCGGACGGGGCGACTGCCTGCATACCTGGCAAGGCTCGTTCCGCCCGCAACCTACATCTTCATTCTCATCCTCATCTTAACCGTGTCGAAATTATGCACACCAGGTATGTCCCACGTGCCTGACCTTATAGAAATCCAGAATCCAGTCTTGGTCATCAGTTGCGTGGCTTCGCACTCAATCTTGAAAAAAAAATAGAAAGGATGTGGAATATGTTTTGAAGCGAAACGAATGATCGATGATATTTCTTGTTCACCACACTGTAATTTCTTTCTGACATATATACTTCTGTGCATATGTAGTTTCGAAGTAGTCGCTATGTAACTTAATGGGCAGATTATAGATCCGCAGTGTTTTTTCATGTTCGTGCTGTCATGTTGTGTGTTCACACATAAATATATTCATTCACGTCGCAGCGAGATAAGTTGAAGACGAGCAGCTGACGCCTAACGCACATTTCCTGTGCATATACATTTTCTGATTGCCAACTATACCATGCAATGCGTAGCCACAGTGTTTGCACTAACATACGGCCCTTATTTCCACATAGTTTAAAATGTCGCGCTCACTATGAGTTGACTTCGTAATGTTGCACTAATCTCATCAATCCACATGAAAATGGTGAAGCAGTATTTGCAATGTGTTGCAGTGCAATATTTACAAGAACATCCACAAGTCCACGGAAACTTCTTCGAGTAAGTGAGAGATTCTCATGCACTTTTACGCTAACTGTATCATCATCAGTAGCAGCAGCATACGCTCACTGCAGCGCAAATGCCTCTCCCATGTTCCGTCAGTCAACCCGCTCCTGCATTGTTTTCCGCTGAAAATTTACAGGCCTGCGAACTTTTTAACCTCATCAGCCCCGGCCTAATTCAATGCCTCCCCTTCACGCGTTTGTGTTCTCTTGGAATACAGCATACACCCCAGTTATGTTATTGGAACTGTATACAGCTATCGAAAAAATTGGGAGGGGCAAGGCATGTATAGGAGATGGTGTTTCACTCCCTCGAACGTGGTCGGCGATTGGTTGGGCTAACCCTTGCCTTCTTCGATTTTAGTGGACTGGTGGTGAGGATTTGTCCAATTTTTGTGCCGCATACCTGCTCTTTGATTAATTGGGACCACGCGACACACCATGACCACATGAGAATCTGACAAGACGAGCCACCAATGTGCCTCGCATCTAACATCTGCTTCGGTCAAGCACAGCCATGCAATCTTACTGCATTCTTCTGATTTCTTCCTCTTTTATGTTAGTCTAAAGTTTTCTTATAGCTGCATTTGCCCGTTCTTTAAGCGCTTCAGAACACAAATTGGCCACGTATACCTGCGTGATTCACTCAAACGTCGTCGCAAGTCCTCTGCCGGCTTAACTACACGAGTCCTCGTCTTATCAAGCGGTCATTTATGCTTTCTCTTGTATACCTCAGACAGCGCACACTCTATGTTGAATCGGCCGCATCTGCAGCTGGCATTGACAAAATAAAGGAGGCGCTGCGTGAAATGTATGAACGCCATCTGGCAGTGGCATCGGGAAACTTGAGCTTGGGCAAAACCCAGGGCCACTGCCAGGTGGCAGCACCATATCATCGGCAGATGACTTTTTCGTGCATAGTGTGACATGTTCAGCACAGCCTAAAAAACACGTGGGTTTGTAGAACTGCGTATCTATATGTTTCTTTTTCTAGTTCAGGAACGCATTACCTAATGCTTAGGTATTGATTCTGCGCCTCAGACATGCGTAATAATTGTTTTTAGTTTTTAAATTAACAATGCTTACAAATATGAACGCGGCTACCAGTTCAAGATGGCTGCGCGGTGAGCAAGTGCTTAAACCATATGTGACCGGGTTGGTTAACTCGTGCGTCAGACAGACATACCAAAATTTTGACGTTCAAGCATATATTGGAAGAAATACTGTAGTCATTAAGACGGCAGGCTGCTTAGCAAGTAATTATTTTTAGGTTCTTCAGCTATCGCAACCACTTAACAAAGTCTTAAGCTTATCCATGCCCACTGCTGGCTTGCATAACTCCACAACTGAGTTATTCGAAAAATGCGAATTTGATTGCTGTGAGACGGCGTCTATACATGAGCACGGAAGTGGCAGAATTGATGCATTGCAGAAAACCAGTTCGTGACTTGGCGCGCACACCGTCTTCATCTGGATGTGCCGCATGCGTACCGTGTTTCTAGCGAATTCTGAGAACGACACATCTGGCCCGCATATCTCGCTTTTCATCACCACTAACCAATCGACCGCTTTAGTTATAATTAGGATGGCACGTAGGAGAGAGTTTATACAAAACGAATACCACAGCTCAAGCTGACGTTGTATACGACTCAAACGAACTAATTTCTTGTGCCGTTTTATTTTTTCTGTTAGTTAGAATAGAACGCGCATACTCAAGACTGGTTGCATAGCTTTTCGAGTGCGTCAAATTCTTTCATCAATAACTGACTCACTTCATTCCACTAAAGCAAAGAGCTGGAATGCACACCCGGAATATAATTCTCATTACAGGCGACCAGTAAACGTGAAATCAGTGTGTGCCCTATTCGTCTAAACAATCGACCAGAGAGCAATTAAGAATTCGTTGGTGAAGATGGCATAAATATCACTTACATATTTACTCATATAATGTAAGGCACCTCTACGGGCAAGTCGATACTCTATTGAATTGTTAAAGGGACACTAAAGGCAACCATTAGGTCGACGTTGATTGTTGAAATAGCGGCCCCGAAACCTCGCACTGTTACTTTTGTGCCAAGAAGTGCTTATTTTGAAATGAAGTCGCGTTTTAGTGGTCCGCATCGGGTTAGCGCACTTCAAATTACCCGCCTCACGAGGAACGCCTCACATCACTGCTGCCGCGTACAACGTTGCCCGGCTTTACTGCGCGGCCGCCGATACCAGTAGCAGCGGAACGAAAGCAGCGGGAGCCACCGCAGCAACAACGGCCATTGAACAATTTCAAGCCATGGCCTCCGAGATGGCAGACGTGCTTGGTTCAACTGGACCCAGCTAGATGGCACGACCTTCCAGTTTAACAAGGCTAACATTGAACTTGTGAGCCACTCGCGTCATTCCTTATTGTAACGTTCAGCGATTCTCTTTTCCATGAGTGAAACAGAAACGAACAAGCAGCATTCTATTACGTCTCTTGATACACGGAAGGTTCTTTATTTAGTGCTCTTAGTTCAATCGATTACTGGTGATTACTTGTGGGCGGTACCTCTCACGTCATCGGGATCATTTTACGAATGTCCTACGCGTAGCGCATGTGTTCTCGTGCATTTACGTTAATTTCTCGGTAACTAGGGCATTGCTGTTGATAATATTGTCGTTTTAGACGTCGTACATTGAGCGTTCACCTTTTACTCTGACGTAAACTGTTATTTAACTTTAGTGTCCCTTTAAGTATACTTGAAAGGACGCTAAGTATACTTAAAGGGACACTTGGTATACCATAAAGGCACTTTAAGTATACTCAAAGAGACAAACAAGGCAACTTGCAAGCGCTTGTCTGACGCCTTCCTTGTATCTTGTCCCTGAAGTTTGCGCTACTTTAGAGTTAATTTAATGCAGTACAGTACACTTATTTATTCAGCTATCAACCCGACGGCGACAGGCATTACCAGTGGTCACGGTTAAATATTACGGAGAAAACGTTTTTTGAGATGCATGCAGCTTGCCACACACACACTTTCGCATCAGGTTATTGCAGCAATTGTCAAATGGCTAACATCAAAGTCGTTCGATCGACTCTGCTAGCACGCACACACTGAACATGAATGTGGTACATCGGATCACTCGACGTAAGCACAACGAAGTTTGGTTCTTTAGTGGTGACTTTGTCTGGGAAATAAGCGTCAGATCATGCATGCGCTGCAACACGACTCAGGTGTACTGCAAGACTTGAAGGTTGAAGGTTTATTGAAATATCGTGATCAAATACATGAATGACACGGTTCGTAAGGGCTACAGAAGGAGGTCTCATGGTATAAATGTATACCGTCAGGGGGACCTGCTATCGAGAATGGATTGATGAAATGCCGGGCATGCAGACAAGTCACGACGAGAAGCATATATTATGAAGCGTGAATTTCTCAACAAGAACGGAAAAGCAAAGGAGCAAATAGCTTCAAAGTTGCAAGGCATAGAACATCAACAATAACGAAAACTTGTAAATTATATACATACTGCAGAGAGTTACATCAACCAAAGAAAATGAAAACACACACATCATATGCGTGCGACTATTTCTTATTTATTGTATCTCGACAATTCGATAGCGGCAAGCATGTCTGTTGACATAACGCTGGTTATCTTGATATATATATATATATATATATATATATATATATATATATATATATATATATATATATATATATATATATATATATATATATATATATATATATATAGCAGGCGTTACTATGTCAAGAGACATGCTTATCGAATTGTCGAGGTACAATAAATAAGAAATAGTCGCATGCTGTGAGCGCAGGGAAGAATTTGCTAAGTGAAATAACGAGAAATTATGTACCCGGACCAGGACGAATTTTTCGGCAACTATAGGCTTTTCTTTCTGAAAAATCCATACGGATTTCCTTGTGGCTTCGTGCTACAAACGGTTGGCTGTACTCTTTCTCTTTCCTAGCCAATTCTGATAAATTTATATACTGACTAGTGCTTTTTAGCACGAGGAGTGTTTTGCGTGCAAGCAGTAACGCTGAACAATTATCCGGGCTCCTCAGAGCTCTGATACAAAGCTGTCAAGCAAGGAAAGATTGACGAAACGTTACTGCATTTATAAATGCTATTTTAACGTATTACTAATGACAGATATCTCTACACGTGCTTGTCAACGCTCTTCATCAGAGTTCATGAAAGTGTATATATTTTCACTGCGCGACATTATCATTGGTATTGAGTCATAAAAATCTCGTCAAGTGATTTATTTCAGTCATTTGTACCGGTTTCAAATTAATGGTCTCATGTTATACTTTTTTCTTTCTTTCTGTAGTATGGGATGTGGTATACTGCGAGTGTGGGGGGGGGGGAGAGACAAATAAAAGATAAATTAAAGCACACGCCTTAATTTGATTTTTCAGTCTGCATTTGGTCATTCGATCATTTCTATATATTAACATATCGAATAGGTGCAAATCTGGCGTCTGAAAATAAGATAATGTGCACTGCAAACACCCCGCCGACTTTTTATCTCTGTAGCATGATTGCGGCTTTCACTTGTCCGCTGTGCTTTCTAAAAGTTCAATGGTCAAAAGTGTGCATTCGCCCTTGAAAAACAAGCCAATGAACGAAGAAATTTCTCTCTCTAAACACCACGTTCTTGTTCACAATATAAAAAAAAACAAATGTGGTTGACGGAAAATGTGTGTCATTTCAGTTTTTTTTTAATACGTTATGTCTATGATAGACAGACATAGCTGGCCAATAAAATTTAAAGGTATACGGGTAATTCAGTTCGCGGTGATCTTTATACAGAACGCCCAGCCGGTCGTTGTTTGTTCACAGCAAGTTCATGACTGCCGTATATATTGGCAGAAATCGTGCGCCAATGTTCCTTGATTTTTAGACAGTTAAAAAAAAAGAAGGTTTCATGTGTGTCTGAGAACAGTGATCTTGGCCCTATATTCACAAACCGGCCTCAACCTTACCTCCAGTTTTCCTCGTCGGGTTTAAGCCGTTATTGCGCTTGCTCAACAAAGTGGGCTAGTACACATGAAATAATCTCGTTGTTATATTTTACCCTGTTACCATTTCTGTGCCCTTATAACGCACGTGGAGAGTATAGAAACTTGAGTAAAACGTGAGGAAATGCAAAGGTCGGTTTGTGAATACGGGCCTTTAGAGTCGGAGACCAACATAAAGAATTCGACGTTGCCGCTGTTATTTATTGTCTCTTGCGTTGCCGCTGACACCAACATGCGAGAGTATCCACTGATGCTAAATCGAGCATTCGTATGTAATTATTCGTCACTATACAAGGAAACGATGACTAGTAAGAATATAGTCACCTGCAGCTACAAGCATCATTCAGCGCGGTTCGTCTGCCTCAGTTAAGGAATATATTTAAGGTGATTAACCTCACAAATGTATGAACCCACAGAATAAGTATAGGTTTATGGCACGATAGCAAAAATAATAATAATAATAAAGCGAAGAAAATGGCGTCGTTTGTAGGTGGAAACATTTTGCCGAAATCGAATTTAAAAAGAACGTTATTATATAGTGTATCTGCGAGAGCTGGTTATCGAGCATATACATACCGAGGTTTAATGTCAAGCTTCTATTAACGCGTGTATACGGAACGTAAAGAAACAAAACGCGATGTTGGTTTGGCACGTCATCATGGCTCATACAATGCATAGTGCGGGCTCCATTAATCAAGGCACTTTGCTCCGTCACGACTCCGCCTTATATGAGTGCACGGTGATGTAGGCTAATTGCGGTCTTATGGCGGCCAGTGTGTGTGCATAGCAATCGTCGCAGGCGCTTGCCGCGCAAGAATCAACGATAATTTGCTCGCGATAAAAAATGCCAGGTCCCTTATCACCAGCCACGCGGCTGCAATTGCTTCTGGCTGTATCGATTCTATACGGAAGCAACTCAAAAAACTAAGTACGAATTTAAATGTCGGCTGCAGTGCTGGCAATGCCAAACCCCTACGATTAACCTTGAGGTTTGATACAAAAGACAGATTGAAGTGATAAGCGGTGCCGTCTAGGGTGAACGAAAAAGTAATAACAAAGATGAGCTTTTATAGCGGGGAATATTTGCATATGGGACATATAGAAACCTGTCCCTGTCTATCTGACGCGAAGGACAGCGCGACCCCTTACATTAGCTGTGTCAGAATATTGATTATATAGGTAGTTGGAATATATTATATGTACTACCGAACGGTTTTAGTGCATGACTACATACGGGAGTTATCCACTTATAGTTAATAACTATCGAACGTCAGAATTAGGTTAAAGAACGAATGTTAACGACGTAAACAGAAAGAAAACCAAACACGCAGTAAAACACTGACCAAAAGAAAAAGCTTTCATTATTGTACACATATTTATGTGTACGCATCGATACAAACCTAACAAAATGTATGCGATGTAGCAAACCACTATAACATTCAATGTTCCATATACTGGTGATCCGATAGGAACAAATCCATATTTTCTGAAATATATATAGTGTGTGTGTGTGTGATACAGTGTGTGCGTGTATGCATAAATATTAATAGCAAGTTATTTTTTCAGCCACTTTTCTTTTTTATTTACTTAACATTGGTTCTAAGAACTTCCCCTATACATTCCTTGGCATTATTGTCTGTTAGATCTCACTATATTATTTGAAAACACGGAAAAACGAGCTCTTAGGTATACACTTCTTTCCCATATATATATATATATATATATATATATATATATATATATATATATATATATATATATATATATATATATATATATATATATATATATATATATATATTATTTTTGTGAAATATGATTTCCTTACTGCAACGAGTCGCAAGTACACAACTAACACATGAGGACAGTATGCATGTCACTGAGATATAATACTACCTTCTAATAGCTGTCATAGTGAATCTTAAATAGCTTCGGCTGAAATAGATTTTCGCCGATACCATACAGGCGCGTAATGGGTTAGGATCGAGTCCAATTCGAATTTTATTTGGCACCTATATACGATGTCACTTCACTGTCATATGAACATTGGCCTCATTACATGCAGTAGATATATGCGTTCCTTAGCATGTGCTTCATCGAGTAAAATGTACTGTGTCCGTGTCACGAATGCTCCATTTATAAATAGGGATATATTTTTTGAACAACACTTCCAGCGAAAATAAAACCCGATGATGGGTTCTTTCACGCAAGGTAGCATCTTTCTTTGCGATTTTTTTCTATTTATATTACGTACTTGTATTAACACGTCTTTGCGCTCATTTGTTTGAAATACGAAGACTAAGAAGCACCAACGTAAATGCACACGTCAACAAGATCTGCAACTGAAACGCTTGTGTGCGTGTTTATTGCTTGTGTCCTTGTTCGTTTCTGTTTTAGGGGGGAAGCCCCTCAGGAGCCATGTTCGCCATCGTCCCTCTATGACGACGATGAAAAATAAGCGCGTTCCAGACGACACATTTTCTTTCTGCCCTCACAACACAACACGTTCAAGGTACCCACTATGCGTCGTGGCGATGACAATGAAGCACCGTCATTCATCATTCTGCTCATCGACGAAGTACCCGCTACACATCTGTGAGGCATTATGGGTACCTACATTGTGCTGCGGCTGATGACGATAAAGAATAAGCGCGCCAACACATTCTCTTTCTGCCATTGCAGAACAACAAACGTGACTATGATACGAAATACAAGAACGACCCCTTCATACTGCAGCTGGTGACTAACGCAGATATCACGAACGACGACTGGCTTGTGCAGCATATGACATCGCGATATACTCTGAGATGCATTTCATGTGACTATAAACTACCAACGGTAACTGCAGGGGGATGTGTACCGACCTTGTGTTTGCTTACTTCAGATTACATCCCACTCAAGATCCCTTGGCTCATTATTTCATTGATCGTAAGGCGGTCTTAATGAAGGGAGAACGAAGTCGGCACCTCAATAGCATATACGACCAAATGACATTGTATATACTGTACTCACGTGTTGTCCCTCACTTCCACGTTCGTCTGTGTAATGTATATGGAAGATTTACGGTAACCCGGATGGTCCTCCAGAGATTCACCCACCCATCAAATCATTCACTTCATGAATATGCTGCGATTCTTTTCCTTATATGCACTGGGAGCTTGTTATTAGAAGTATATGAAGGGCAGTTTTGTCAACAGATTATTGCGAATACATTAAGAGGTACACATACTACATACTACGGATGCACAATGCAATAAGCTGAAACATGTTTGCGATTGAGTGATCGGCTTTACTGTGTGCCCCAAAATTCGAACGAAGTGTTTCCTTTTTTCTGTCCCATAATTCGTTGCCCAGCGGGTGTGTTTTGTCCGCCCAAGAATGATGAGAGGCGAAACCTTGGGTGAGTGCATCATTGTAACCATACACGTGCAAGCTGTTGATACTCCACGCAGGCGATCCCACGAAAGGAAAAAACATGCTTTTTTTTTCGTTTCCAACCTACACTCGAGCCTTGTTTGCGGTGTATAAGATAAAACTAAAGCTGCTATCAGTTTCAAAGTGCGTCTGTTGTGGACTCGTGGAACGACATGACAAACGAAAAAGGCATCCACTGTGGCACAAAGGCTGAGAGTTCCGTCAGAGGCAGTCGTCATTAACCGGCGGTAACCCCTTTGGGAAGGACGTGAGACTCACCGTCATGCCACGTGACGTCACACGTGACGTCAGTCGGCGGCCACTTGACGAGAGACCACAGCACGGCCCGTGGTGGTGGTGGTGGTAGCCGCGCCAGTCCCGCGTTGCGGCGGAAGCCGGCTCACGTAGTCCGCGCACATCCACGGGGAATCACCGAAGACTCGTTCAGTGCAGACAACACGCAAAAACAAGCGACTCCTCAGCTGTGTGCACTCTTGGAGGCCGCGCCGTAAAGGAGATACTACCAGGTGTGGGTGTCAAATCGGCGCATGCACGAGCACCACGTTCAAGACATGGCGACCAGGCAGGGCGCACCGGCGCTTCGCCCGCCACAGAATTTGCACGCGATATCGACACCGTCGGTGCAAGCGGGCAATTATCGCACCCGCCGTGGAATTCTCCGTCGAGCACAGCGCGAACACCGCAGACAGACGCCAGAGAGACCGCGCCTATTCGGAGTACGCGACTGCGGCGCGGCAGGATACCGCATGCGGAATGGGCGGAGCAAATCAAATGACGTCAGCGTTTGTTCCCGCCCAACTGGGACCACCGGCGCGGCCCGCCCGCGGTACACCGTTCGCATTCGTTTATGCCAATCGGAATTCTTTTTTTTGCGTCGGCGCCGCGTTTGCGCCTGAGTAGTTCTCGTGCGCGAGAGGCGCCTGAGCGCGCGCAATTTGATCGGCTTTTCTCGCCGCGGCAACGACAACTTTGGCGTTGCGTGGTGCTTGCTTCCGGCGGTGTAGACGCGTTCGTTTGTGCGCATGTCGGCGCTCGTGGAGAGGGCGGTGCAGTGTAACCCGAGACAGCACGCATGCTCCTAGAATAGGCGCGAGCGTGAGGTTTCGTTCTCGCCTAGCTGCGAAATGTTGCGGCGGACTCCCTTAATGGCGAAATCGGCGTGCACGTGAAGGAGGCTCCGTGTTACGGTTAAAACAAGCTCATGATTTAGGAGCCAGTTAAGCTCTAATTCTAGGGTGCCCGCGGGGATGGCTTAATGTCTTATACGAATAGGTCGCTCGTGGTGTCTGCGTTAGGATGCATACGGGCGGGTGGTGCTATTCAGTTTTGCGGCATAGCATCAATGTGGAGCCATTTTACTTTATTTTACTATACTCAGGCATTACTAAGTTGTTCTGGGCCAGTATGGCGGGAAACGAAGCACTGAGGCTTAATTGTAATAACTGCACAAATGAAGGTACCGGGTTAACTGGCGGAATATGGGAGAGGCCTTTGTCCTGCACTGGACGCGTAGTCAGGCTGATGATGATGATGATGATGATGATGATGATGGTGATGATGATCTGCAGTATTTGAGATGATTTTACGAAATTCGCTGCGTCAGACGTCGCACGCCCTCACGAATACGCGGTCTTAAATAGCTTAAATACCTGCTTTAAAAAGACAACGAAGGAATAACTATTGCGAAGACAGCTGCCCATACCAGCTTACGTACGCCTCTGCGCACTGTCCTACCAGGAGGTGGCCTTATCGGATTTGAGCTGACGATATTAATAACAGTTACAGACGCAGAAACGGACAGTCAGCTTATGCAAATCACGTGCGCATCCTAGCTTCTATAATTACGTTTAATAGGGGCGCTGACGCGTACAAATGTGCAGCGTCCTCCCGTGCCAGGCACGCTCGGTATTGCGCGTCCGCCCGCCTGTTTGTCTCGGTCATATTTTTCTTTCTTTCTCTTCCACTCAGAAATAATTTTACATCGTTAGTATACGATACGTACATGCCCTCTCCCCCAGGCTTCCGACCAAGCAGGAACTTTCAGTGTGTATAAGTGCATACATGGGCGTGCAGCTGTAAAATGTGAAAAACGCTCCGACAGCAACCTGTGTGTACGCAGAAAAAGGAAGGCTGTGGGAAGGAGGAAGGTGAGCCCTTAACGACACTGAGGTTATCAATTTTCGTTAAGCGTTGCCCCGGGCGCGTCGGTTGCAGGTGTGCATTCTGATGTGTTCACGTGCGCACGCTGCTCGCTAGAGGAATATATATATATATATATATATATATATATATATATATATATATATATATATATATATATATATATATATATATATATATATAATAAGTATACACCTCTAAAAAACTGTTTATTGGTGACGTTTCGATCGGAGACCGATCTTCATCAGACAGGTCTGATGAGGTCTGATGAAGGTAGGTCTCCGATCGAAACGTCACCAAAAAAACAGTTTTTTAGAGGCGTATACTTATTTTTCCTTAATTCTACGGCAACCGAAGCCAGACTCTTTATAATCTAAGTATATATATATATATATATATATATATATATATATATATATATATATATATATATATATATATATATATATATATATATATATATCTATATATATATATATATATATATATATATATATATATATATAGTCAGAATAACATGGTGGAATAACGTGCTGGCTTATGAGAATCGCGTGACGCATTCTGCGAGTGGTAAATTGTTTGTATACCTCGTCAGTGCCATACGATACCTATAGCGCGAGAACAGAACGAAGACACAGAGACAAGAAGGACACGAGCGCTCTTGTCTCTGTGTCGGCGTTCTGTTCTCGCGCTCTAAGTATCGCCATGAGCCCAAGCTGCCACACTTCGTCAGTGTTACCAAGGCACGATCCTTCACGTGGTCGCCGACAAAAAATACACATGATGTCACAGCTGTTAATAGAGCATATGCAGGGCCCATTATGCGAAGGGAATATATCGGTTCTTATTACAACGATTCGTTTTTCGTTTTATTGGGCGTTTCTTCTCTAACAATGTCTGGGATTTTACGGGCCGAAACCGCGGTATCATTATGAGGCACGCCGTAATAGAGGGCTGCGGAAATTTTGACTGTCAGGTGTTATTTAACGTACATGCATGCTGACGTGGCACACTATAGGTGTACAGGTCTCTGGCATTTTGCCTCCTGTACTTGTGTTTCTGGTACACAAGAACATTTATAGGTTGATATATAACTTTGCGGGTATAAATTGGCAGCAGCAAGCACAGGGCCGAGTTGACTGGCGGAACATGAAAGAGACCTTTGTCGTGCAGTGGACATAGTCAGGCTGCTGCTGCTGCTGCTGATGATGATGATGATGATTGTGATGATAATAATAATAATAATAATAATAATGATGATGATGATGATGATGATGATGATGATGATGTAAGTGTCATTTCAAACGGTTTGCGTATTTTCGCACTGAATTGTCCTCGTAGTAACTGTCAGGCATTGTAGATAAGGCTGAGTCAATGTCATTTATATATCCCAATGCTATACATATATCCTTGTTCAAGCAACGCTCCTCCTCTGATGACCGCCGGGCGATCCTCAACAATTGATATTACGAAAAGAACAGAGTTGAGTGAAAGGCATGCATATATGCATCAGTATTGGCCTATATTTTATCGTTTGTGAAACAGCCGCACGGAAAGACACACGGTTGTAGATTATACATTGGTGTTTGTTTTGTTGTGTTTTTTTCTATCTCTTTCTCTCTCCCTCTTCGTCATTGTCTTCGAAGCCTACACGCGGAAGGCTCTCAAACGTTCTGTGCTCGGAGGCAGCTTTGCAGCTGCTTCTCCAGTTCTGATGTGATCATAGAATGTGAACTTTGGGCATCGCGGAGCCTATATGTGCACCACAACGTCGCTAGAAACGCTTCAGTATACTGACGGCCCGGCACCTATCGCTGTTTACAAACACGGAATACGCGTACACAGCCAGCCGTATATGCATGCGTATGGAGTGTCCAGTGCATCAGCAACCACGTTCCTGCTGCGTATGTGTATACAACGCGCAGGTATAAGCACAAGTGTTTGTATCTTACACCGTGAGTACGCGTATATACACGAACGCTATAGAGTGATATACATAAGAGCTCGCGAGGGTATACACGGCCCTCCCACGGTGACGAGCGCGCTCCTGGCGGCGAGTGCAAGAAGGGCGTCCGCTGCGCGTGCTCGCGCTGCAACGAGAGTCTAATTAATTTGGCGGCGCAACTTCAGGAAACAGTGGAGGGAGAGGGGGGGGGGAAGGGAAGGCAGGACACGACGCTTTCTCGGCCGCGGGACCTACCGTATAATGACCACCTGCGTAAAGCAAATAAAGCGTCCCGGGCCGTGTAATTTTTATACCGGAGCCCACGTTATATAGCTCGCTCGCCAGCACTCTCTCTCTCACTCGTCTCCGCGGCGCGCTGGCCGATTTAATTTCGGGTCTGTTACGCCTCCTCCTTTTCTTCTTGCGCACCGCTCGCCTGTGTTCCTTCCGATTTCGTCCTCGCCACTTATCCTCTCTCTCTCGGTCGTCTCCCCCCTCTCTCTCCTACTCTTGTGCACACTCCCGTTTTGCTCGGTTTTTGCGGCGTATCCGTGACATCACGCTTCCGATGCTGCTATGCGTGGTGATGTCACGTGTAAGGACAGCTACATACGCACACACAGCTGGGGCGCAGCCAACATTTCACTTCGGGAGTATACGACCACCCTGAATGAATGCGCATTGCGACTGGAAAGGTGGTGCTGGACTAACAGTTTATTTAGTAACACGAAAGCCTTACGTGCCTCGTTAAACGTGGAAAATTTGAATGTCGGCGGCGACGTCGACACGAGCAATGGACATAATCATCATCATCACATAATGACGTCACAACTCGCGTGAGCTTGTGGCGTCGCTGTGGCATGGAAGACATAAAACTACGCCTAGATACATGGCACAAGAAGTGGACAGGACCAGCGTAGATTAACAACGGTTGTTAGTGTCCGCTGGTGCATGCCGTTCAGTTTTTTTTTTTTCCTTGCATCCCGTATCTAGGCGTACACAATAGTTTTATGTTCTCCTTTCCTTTTTTTTTCAAACCGCCCCCCCCCCACTACACGCTCCTTGAGGTCACTATGACGCCACTATGATGTTGCGTGGTGTGACGTAACAAGATGACATCACATGCCGTCGTTGGCCCATCATGGATACAGTGCGAAACCAGAGGAGGTGCCGAAACCTTACGCGGATTGGCGGGGCAATATTCGTACAGTGACTGAGCGAGGAAAAAAAAAAGTTGTTTCGCCTTCGATTTGCCTCAAATGTAAAAAAATACCAAGAGTTTTTTTTTTTTTTCTTCAACAACGTTTCGAAAAGCAACAGGAGCCTGTGCGGCAGCTGTGAGGTTGACTGCGAGGTCTTGACGTGTGCGCACAATTATTACCGAGAAAGCATGCCTCTTTCTTTGTCAAGTCTACATGTTTGGCACTCTCGCATCATGTGCCTGGTCTGAATTTCAAGATGTGAAAGGTTTTGGTCATTTCTCTTTCATGCTGCACGCTCCGCTCCGCCGGAGAATATATTGCATGTTCGCACTCTATACACGGGGGCGCAGAACATCTTTCTCTTACCTTGTTACATGTTGCTCAAAAGAGAAAAAAAACTGATGAGTTAGTGTGCAATGTATAGTCTATACATATAGTATGCACGTGAAAACCGTAATGTGTCTCCAGGTAGCAGTCAAATCCAAGACATACACGCAGAGAAGTTCATTGCACACTTTAGTAACAGCAGTTAAGGTTAGTGTACAGACGCGTTCGCTGTAAAAGGGAACACTCTAATGAGCATCTTTGTAATTGATGGTTCCCTAACTGCAAGTGGATGCGAAAACATTGAACGCGCGCTTTACTAGTTTGTCGGAAAGAGTCTGAGCTGTCCACCAACAGTACCCTTTTGCAAATCTAAGTCCTTCTTCATTTTTTTTTCAAAAAAATGAAATTTAGACATGCATTGCGACTACGTGTGTGTGCCGCCTTCAGCATGGGCTATAGGCTCCATGACCAAATCACGATTCGGTTAAGTTGTAACAAACCTCTCACGTTATGACAGATAAATGGTCTGTTCAATATGAAAGTAACATGTGTCACATGTGTTGAAAGGAGTTATTACATATATTCGATGAGGCTCATCAAGTAAACAAGTTTCTATAATCAGTAGCCTCGTCTGCAACGTTCTTGCTTTCACCGTTTGTCTAAACCTAAACCTGAAATCTCGCATGTGCTTCTCGGGACTATACGCTCAATTGCGTTTACAGGTAAAACAAATAATGCCCCTCGGTGAATCGCGCACATATATGCGGTATATAATTAAAGCGCTATTTCGCATGTGGATCCCCTACTATATATACTGCATGGTACGCTGTCTGTTGCACTGGTGCACAGTTTTGTGAAGCTGAGCCCAAACCCATGGGTTGGTTTCACGATGGCCATAGTTAGAAAGGACCTAAAATGATTGATTGATTGATTGATTTATTGATTAATTAGTATGTAGGGTTTAACGTCCCAAAACCACCATATGATTATGAGAGACGCTGTAGTGGAGGGCTCCAGAAATTTTGACCACCCGGGGTTCTTTAACGTGCACCTCAACACCTAAATCTAAGCACACGGGTCCGCAGCAGAGTATTGCATATATATTTTTTTTTTCAGGATGTTTGTGCAGTATACCTGAGCGACTGAGAAAGTCTCACATTGCCGAAGGAATTGTTATCACCATTAGCACATTTACGGACCCGTGGGCATTCTGCGGTGGCATGACCTTGCATACAACCTGTCATCAGTGGTGACTGATCGACTTCATCGTTCGCACTGACCTGCATATATGCATGCATGATTCATAGGGCACCATTCCAAGGTTATAAATTAAGAGCGAGTGATTCATTAGACAGGGAGCAATTAATGACTCTGGCGATGGAGGCGTACTGCATTTAATTAAGCGGCAAATAAAAAGAACGTAATAGGATGCCACTCGTGGGAAATAGCGTATACATGACCAGAGGACGTTTTAACGTTTCTCAAAGGCTTATTTGCTTTCTGCATAGCGCCACGCCACATGGTACATACATCACTTAACAATACTCTTCGAAAGCATAAAAAATCCTGCAGTAAAACCATAGCTTCGCGAAATGAAGCATTAACAGTTGAGTATATATACACGGTGTTCGAACTATCACGGGCAGGCTAAACGTATGCATTTTGGTTGCATGATTCGGCTGTTCCTTCCTCATCAATTGTTCTCCATATCGCCTACGCTGGGGTCAGAAATTGACGATGAACCTGTCCATCCCAAGTCTTTGGCGAAATATGAATGCCCAAGTTGGATCAAGCAGCGTACGAAATCAGAAAATTGAGCAGCCTAAGTTGAAGGGTGCTCATTTTATCGATCTGTAGAATCGCCCTTTATCGAGCACGCAGCCTCTAAATGTCCGCTATATATATTGTCCACAACACACGCGTATATACACTTTAAAAATCGGGCACACCTCTTCCTTATTTTCTTACATGTATTTGTGTTGTGAACGTGTCGTCAAAAAGGACCATTTCTAACGCCCCCATGCGTGTATGTGCTGTGTTGGGGAGATTATCATGCGTAAGATAAATACTGCCTTCCAGGCGTTGACTGCTTCGCCGATAAGCTTTTCTATTTTTTCTGCTAACAAACCGGAATCAGTTAAATTTACCGAGATATGCGCATGCGAATCATTCGTGTGCTGTGTTTAAAAGGCAGAGAAGGCAGCACTACCTGTTGACACCTGAGTGTGTTCATTTCGCTTGATTATAGAAGGTCCTTCTAAATTATGTTTCTAGTTCTTATTGAGATTCAATCACCACCGCAGTAACAGTGCTGTCACTGGTTGAAAACAGTGCAGCTTAGTGAAACAATGTTGTAAAAAAAGAATTGAGAATAACAGAACTGTTAATGAGGTGAGCATATATCCTCAGATAGACGAGTATAGTGTACGTGGCCAATGATATAATCATGAGTACCACTGACAATCATCGAATGCAATTAGCGAACTATAGAGTTCAAAATGTAAACTTCTTTTCACAAAAAATATTGGTGATTCTGTGATCTTAAAGGCGCCTTAAATTTTTCGTTTGTGGCTGCAAGCATTAATAATGAGAAATTTTTCGATGCAGTATGCATATACACTTCTATGCTCATTCAAAACGCACACCTTTTGGGACGTGAAATTCTCATCCGTCAGAACTGATTGAATGGCACAGTTTTCTCGGCGAGCTATACGGTGCAACAAACGTAATGACATACAGGACGGTGTGTTATTCATGAATGAACCTTATCCAACTTTGCACGCATTCTATGTGACCGAAAGAATCTACGCGAACCAGAGAAAGCTGTTGTTTTGTTGACGTCGAGAAATTTTAAGTTCCCGGCATGCATTCCATCTATACTAAAATGTAATGCCAGCACGAATATATGGTTATTGAAAATTTGAAAACAATACTAAGTGCACGTGCGTTCCTGTGTCTGCGTGCGTGCGTGCGTGCGTGCGTGTGTGTGTGTGTGTGTGTGTGTGTGTGTGTGTGCGCGCGCGCTCACATGCACGTGCGAAGATGTGTACGTGCGTTAGTATACAGCTTGCCGAAAGCGATACACATTGTCGCTTCTTCCAGCAAATATGAACTGGTTCCCTGGCCCTGGTATGCGCCCAATACCTAGAAAACTGCATTTATCAATCATAAAATCACCGAGAAAGTATATGTACAACACCATTCTACAGCCGTGCACCTGCAGCTCTTAGTGTATAGCGCACACCAGTGTGGTATGTGTATACACACTCCGCCTCCCTCATGACTCACAGGACGACGCTTGGTGGGGAGACGCACGAAAAACAATGTTCCCTTTTCTTCCTGGAAAGTGAACGCTGTTCTCCATCTTCGTTAGGAACAAAAATTCGGGCCAGACCTGAGGGCGGAGTCTCTCGAGACAGTGCGCGAGCTGCTATACAGCACAACCGCTTATGACACGAGCGATACCCCGCAGAAGCAAACTCGAAAAAAAAAAGACAGTCAAGAGAGATGGAACCACCCTGTCTGATGCCGTAGATCGCGTTTCTTTATTGCACTGCCCAAGGCACGGCGTGAAACGAGCAACTTAGCGCCCCTCCCCCTTTCCTTCTTCCTGCCGTCATGTTCTGAAAAAAAAATTCCGGATCAGTATATACCGCGTGTATACCCTGCGCACCCCTCGAGCGGTGGTGGATGGAGCTCGTAGCGGGCTAATTGCTGCTGCGACCGGGGCGATAGAGTGCCGATTTATTGGCATTCTTGGCGCGTCTCGTGGCACCGCCCACTTTTGCGACGTTTATTTTTAATTATTGCACCCTCGCACTCTATACTGCCCGGGCATCCATCCTTCTTTTGTTGCTTCCCTAAACGCTGTTTATGTTTGTTGCGAACGACGCTCGCCTTTGCTCCCATTAGCCTTCTCGCAGTTTCATCGTATTGCTTCAGGTATACAGGTTCCTCTTGCTCGCCGTGAGCGGCTCAGACAAATGCGCCCATCTGTATACGAGCTCGCGCATATATATATAGTGTGTGAAACTCGAGCCTGATACGGCGCGCCGCACATGTACGTTATCTCCATTTTATGCTTCGCTATGTTCTTTTAATCGTTGGCGTCGTGCTTTTGTGTGCTTTAAAATGCCTTGCTTGGGGGTGCATAGCTACTTCACTGAAATCTCTCTTGCCACATGATCCACGGCCGGAATTCTCTCCAACGCCTGAATATTCATGGGATGCCGTGAAGGCTGGCCATAAGAACCTCTGTTCATTTCTTTGTGTGTGTGTGTGTGTTCCTTCATGAGATGCAGCAGTTTAACGACGACATTTCGTAAACTAAAACGGCGTCTTCTCAACTCAATATATAATGGGTAAGAGGGTATCCACACCTTAGTTCTCGTGGATGAATATTGTTCGAAGCGAAGTGTTCTTTTTTTCTTTTGCCTGCAGCGCGTATACTTGTTTATACAGTGCCTCCGTTTGGGATATGTGTGTTTACACTTGCATATCCGTTCGGTATATATCTATTTTCTGTCTATGTTTTTTTTTCAGCGCAACGTTGCATTACGTTTCAAGCATATACTATAGATTGAACGATGGAAAAAAATAAAAAAGGCAGAAATCAAATGGGGAAGAAAGCAAATAAACCTCACAGGATCAGTTTCGGGAGATTCATGGCCAATGTATACTTATTCATTGACTCTCTGCGGTACGTATACGGAAGCAAAGTCATGAGTGTGGTTCACTTTCATACCAGTCATATTTGCGCCTCACCGCGGTCGTCTAGTGGCTAAGTATTCTCGGCTGCCGACCCGCAGGTCGCGGGATCGTATCTCGGCGGCGGGGGCATGCATTTACGATGGAGGCGAAAATGCTGTAGGCCCGTGTGCTCAGATTTGAGCGCACTTAAGGAACCCCAGGTGCTCGAAATTTGCGGAGCCCTCCAGTACAGCGTCTTTCATAATCGTAATGGTAGTTTTGGGACGTTAAACCCCACATATCGTAAAATTTTGCCGGAATCCTTCCATTGCTGTATACACAGAGACACGTCTCGTATCTAACTGCACGAGCAGCTTTCGCAAGTTGAAAAGTTGACCGACAATTATACGATACCGCCTAATGATAATTCTGCGCAGCTTCACGCTGGGGCGAGACCGACCATGCATGAAGTTCAAGTTGGCTTTCCGTAAGCAATCGGCTAGCATAATTTCTGTGAAGTAGGACAGCATTTACTATAGCTATTATTTGTCTTCCCGCGTATAAGCGAGCTGCTCGTTACACATCTGTATTATGTGCAGTTTCTTGACGCTTCGTGTGGCTGATGACGATCCAGAAGTATGGCTGAGCACTTTTCAGTGGGTGGGAAGCAATAAGCCGGACATTCATTACGCAATTAGCATTGTGTAGCTACTGGTTGTTTGTTCGCTTTTCTGCCGCGCTATATATTACATTGGGTGAACGGGACTCCTTGCCTGACACAACACCTGTATACGGTCTATTTGCAAGTGATTTTCAAGCACCGTCGTGGCTCTGCGGTAGAATACTCTACTGTCGTGCAGAGGATCCGGGTTGAAATCCCTTTTGATCCTGGCTGTTTTTTTTTTCTCGTTTTATTTTTTCATGTCTATCGGTTACGCCATTGACGGCGACGGCAGAGGTGATAGCAGCGCCGTTCAAAACAGAAACGGGCGCCTATAAGAGCTGCATTCCGAAAAAATCAATAAAGGAGAGTAATCAAGTGGCCATCAATATGAGCCATTCAGCCAATCTAGACTGTCCGCATTGTCGGCTAGATGACTTGCATAGTGAAGATAACGGATGCCAGCAGAAGTTATGTTAAACTATAGGCTGGTCGCTAGGCCCAATAATCAGATGACGCGCGAAATCATTTAGGCGTCCGAAATAATTCACCTGGAAGATAACTGCGTCAGTACGGCTTCTTTGGGTCTAACGCAAAAGGAAATGATGTATCTGAATCCGCAATGCATGATGTGTCATAGGTGCAGTTTGCTCGGCATTAGTACATGGTTATCGGTGTTTTACTGTTCAAAATTTTTTGTAAGTCATCTTTTGTAAACTTTTTTGTAACCATGAAACGCGATTGTATAAAAGCATCATGCGTCCGTCCAATAAACTCACTTGAGAGATTGCGCTGGTGTTCGGGCAGTTCTTTGTCTTCTAATACTTCGTCTTTTATTCGGTGTGCAACGTAACAATAGACTGTCTACCTTCATGAAATATGGAGACGCCTTCAAAAGTTAACCCAAAATATTTTTTTCTCTCTCTCTACCTTTATTTGCAGAAGTTGTATTGCTGACTGTATACTTTATGAAGACACCTTTTCTCGTCCTAATCATGGGTTGCGCTTGTTCGTACATGATATAGATATTTTCTTATCATGAACTGTAAAGCTTTTCCAAAGGTTCATGGGCACTCGAAAAGACCGCACCAGGAGTGCGAAAACTTCCTTGTATTATATTTGTCGTTCATCGTCACTGCGAACACAAAATGACTCAAAACTAAAAATTAAACCACTTGTGCGTAAATCAGAAACTATGTACACTCTGTTACGTACACACTCCGGACAACGGGTTTCACCAATCTGAGTTATTTCGCGGCACCAGACTGCTATGAAAACGCTCTCGCGGACACCAACCCGGTTACTTGTTTCGTTAACGCGTATATACCATGCATGCGCACGCAAAGATACCATCCGTCTCTAATGAGGGAAGGAAGACGGGGGGGGCCTCCAAGGAAGGCTAATTATCATTAACGAGTCGCGGGGCAAGTACATCCGTCCTCGTCCACCAAGCCGCCCACACAGAGAGGTTTGTCTGCACCGGGACCTCACACATCTGAGAGCGCGGGTATACGTATACATGCGTGTTGATTCTGGCAACGGGGTCTAACAGGTACAACAACAACGAAAAATAATCGAGAGGGAGATCCGGACAAGAACCAGCTGCATGCGGCGAGATCTACTGGAAGGACCGACCGACCTGCCTTAGCACGTGACCTCCGCTCCGGAACGCTAACCGCTCGTGGCATGACGAACCCGGGGAACTTGGCGGGCCGGTAGATGCAGTGCCGGCAATTAATCCCTGTCCGGGGCATAGCGCCGCGTACCCTGTCGGCGCATACTCGGGTGCTGTAGCGCGCTCGTATATATACCACACGCATTCTACCCATCTCTTGCTTATTTTTTTCTCCTGGCGGCTACGTACGCCTCCGTGCAGTTCTTCTCTTTCTCGGAGCAGACCGCAGAAACGTCCGCAGCGCCAGCGGGCGGCAGATCCGCTTTCAAAGGCGTCGCGCCCATTGCCACGAGTGCATAACAGGGAGTTCTTGCTGATTTCGCCACAAGCATCGATGACGACGTGCTTTTCTTCTTTCCCTCGCCTCTTCTGCCAGCTGCATACCCGAGCGTACGGAGCCAACACACTCGTCTCTTCTTTTCCGTCTTGGTGTATGTGGCTTTGATCTTTTCTTATCGGAGGCCTCCTGAAGGCGAGCGTACATGTACACGTCTGTACGGGTGCCGGTGCGAGTTAACGAAAGCGTGCATCCCTCCTCCTGTTTGTGTTCTCTCTCATACTAATGAGCGCGGCCCCCTTGACACGCCTTCCGAGGCATCGCCTGCCATGCCTTCTCGCTTGCGCAATGGGTTCGGCGTTCAAATCTATATATGGACACTCGCAGACCGCCGCCGCAGCCGCATGGGTGCTCCTCGGTATAAAGGGGGCCGCAACAAACCGCCCACTTCCAAACGGACGGTGTAGATATATAGTATAGCATGCACCGGCCGGTGTTCTGTAGATTTGATAAGACATCGAGTCAAAAGTTGACGAATGGTCTTACGTAAGCGAATCGAGGAGATCGCAACGATCGCGCGCTGTAGGGTGATTCCGGCTCACTGAATGCATAGCATGAAAGTTGAAGGGTATCCTTGAGGTTTTATCGACAGATTAAAACTGAAATAGTAGGCGCGGCTACCTATAAATGATGTACTACATGTAAGTCAGGTATCATCATCATCATCATCATCATCATCATCAGCCTGACTACGTCCACTGCAGGACAAAGGCCTCTCCCATGTTCCGCCAGTCAACTCGGTCCTGTGCTTGCTGCTGCCAGTTTATACCCGCAAGCTTTTAATCTCATCTGCCCACCTATAACCTTCTGTCTCCCACTAACTCTCTTGCCTTTTCTGAGAATACAGTCAGTTACCCTTAATGACCAGTGGTTATCCTGTCTACGCGCTACATTCCCGGCCTATGTCCATTTCCTCTTCTTGATTTGAACTATGATTGCCTTAACCCCATTTTTTTCCCTAATCCACTCTGCTCTCTTCTTGTCTCTTAAGGTTACACCTACCATTTTCCTTTCCATTGCTTGCTGCGTCGTCCTCAATTTGAGCTGAACCCTCTTTGTAAGTTTCCAGGTTTTTGCTCCGCAGCTAAGTACCGGTAAGATACAGCTGTTATATACCTTCAACTTGAGGGATAGTGGCAATCTACCTGTCATAATTTGAGAGTGCTTGCCGAATGTGCTCCACTCCATTCTTATTCTTCTAGTTACTTCAATCTCGTGGTTCGGCTCTGCGGTTATTACCCCTAAGTAGACATAGTCTTTTACAACTTGAAATGCACTATTACCTATCTCGAAGCGCTGCTGTTTTCAGAGGTTGTTGTACATTACTTTCGTTTTCTGCAGATTAATTTTAAGACCCACCTTTCTGCTCTCCTTGTCTTAAACCGTAATCATGAGTTGCAATTCGTTCCCTGAGTTACTCAGCAATGCAATGTCATCGGCAAAGCGCAGGTTACTAAGGTACTCTCCATTTACTCTTATCCCTAACTGTTCAAATTCTAGGCTTCTGAAAACCTCCTGTAAGCACGCGGTAAATAGCATTGGGGAGATTGTGTCCCCCTGCCTTACACCCTTCTTGGTTGGTATTCGGTTGCTTTCTTTATGAAGCACTATGGTAGCAGTTGATCCCCTGTAGATTTCTTCCAGGATGTTTATATATACTTCATCGACGCCCTGATTCCGCAGTGTCTGCATGACGGCTGATATTTCTACTGAATCAAACGCTTTCTGGTAATCTATGAAGGCTATGTATAGTGGTTGGTTGTATTCTGAGCATTTCCCTATTACGTGATTGATAGTTTGAATGTGGTCGATTGTTGAGTAGCCTGTTCAAAATCCTGCTTGTTCCTTTGGTTGATTGAATTCTAATGTTTTCTTTGCTCTGCAGTTAGCAATTACCTTTGTAAATAGCATGTATACTACAGAGAGCAAGCTGATCGGCCTGTAATTCTTCAAGTCCTTGACATCTCCTTTCTTATGTATTAAGATGATGTTAGCGTTCTTCCAAGACTCTGGTACTCTTCCCGTCAGGAGACACCTCGTAAACAGGGTGGCTAGTTTTTCTAACACAATCTGTCCTCCATCTTTCAGCAGATGGAGTTATATGATCCTGACCAGCAGCTTTGCCTCAGGTATCGAAGCACCAACGCATAACCTGGTTGCGATCCAAAGTACAAGAGCCGTATGTACCTTGTTATGTGCAGAAAAGAAAAGATAAATCCCTTGGCTTGGTGACGCAGAGAAATTCCAGGAGCAACCGAAGCATGCACTCATAGCTCACACAGGAGGAAGGATGAAGGAAGCAACAAAAGGGAGAAGGCAGGTAGGTTGACCAGAAAGACATCCGGTTGGCTACCCCACATTGGGGGATCAAGGAAGGGCAACAAAGATGAAAAAGAGGGAAGATAAGGAAAAAAATGAGAGACTGGCAGTAATTTGACTGCAGCGTGTAGAACTCCACCGCATGTCAGAGGCGTTCACACAAGCCCGTCTTTCTCAGGAAGCAAAGCAGGGCTTTCACTGCCTTGTGGGCTGTCGAGGGATGTGGACGTTGCTGTAATAGCACCTGCACAGAAAGAAGGCGATCATCCAGTCACCGCATTGCGTTGGCAAGTCCTTGTCTGAGGCAAATCGAGGACAGTGTACAACTCAAAGTATCAGTGGCACCTGGTGTAGTTCACTGCCCCTGGTTGAGACTGTCTTTAGCAGAGTAGCCTATTCTTGGTATACCATCCTATGCTTCACAAAAGAAGACAGAGGTTCTATAGAGAACACGAAGGCTTGAATTAATCAGACATAGTTGGACGGGGAACGTAGTTAATTGGAGCATAAATTTCAGCAAGATGAGTTATCTTTTTTGCTGACTTGACAAGTCCACTCGTCTAAACGTTGGATATAGCCACTACAGCGGCGTTCTCTGCCCAACGACTTCACATCAGAGTATACAAGCCTTTGTTACCCGCCAGAAGTCCTTTTACCAGACAGTGTATGTGCTGGGCTTCGAACGTTTTCGCATTTAATAAGCGACTCTCGCGTCTATACATGCAACCTCTCAACCTCTTCTTTATTGTTCGTCAGGAATTTTAACATGCAGCTACCACCCGTCAGTCAGTCTATGTCGTCTAGTTCAGGCATACGTAACTCTGATTATTCAGAGTGGTGTATGCCTTATACATAATAGAATATTTTTACTTAAACGCCCCTCTCGTGACCTTTGAAGACGAAATGGTAATGCAATATGGTGCGTGCGTTGCAAGCGCGCAGAACACGCCGGAGCGAAGGCGACGAGAACTTGTTATCCACGCTTATCGTCTCATTCGTCATCGTTATTCCTGGTGTTTAGCTGAACATCTATAAAGATTTACGGAGCCAGGTACGAAATGTCACTGCCGGGGTAACCTGCAGAGAGCGGGAAAGAACAGGACGACGATGCTGCTCCTCCAATCACAACGATCTTTTCGTCCCGGTACGAATTAAGTACATTCTTAAACCTCTTTTGTGCTCGTCATAGTTTGGCGAAGGGTAGACGAACTCTGCGGAAGCGCTACTGCACAGTCATCGCCGCAGCCTAAACCTCTTTGGACTCCCATCGTCGCCGATCGAGATGTCCCGTGACCAGAGCTCTGGTGCTTCGAGGGCGACATCAACGGGTTCTTTGCCTTACTGCAGGGTTCCGCCAAACTTTGGTAGAACCTTAGGGGAAAAAAACGTGTATACGAGTGGCTGAAGGACATGTTCACATATTAGTGTTTTTTTGCGGAAGTAAAGAAGTGCTTCGGCGATTCCGGTGCAAAGAAGGAGCGGGTGGAGCAGACAATACATTAAAGAAGTTTGAAGCTGCGCAGCATTGTGAATGCGAAGATGCCCGAAGACGGGAAGGTTGGGCATGTTTTGAAGGAAGTAGCAGAAAACGTGTACAAGTTCCCTTTTGAAAAAGGAGAGCCTGAACTCCCTGTTTAACGTGATGACGCATTGTCGTGCGCATTTGAAACGCTAAATATGCGACGGATAGCTGCGAAATCTGGTCGTCTCTCTAACGTCCTCATGATGGCTATATAGCGTCGACGCAAGAGCGCTCAATGACCTCACGTCCACAGGACGAGAGATTATGAGAGAAGAATTGATTCTGTTCTCCTTAACCCTGTTATGGGCTGCTGTAATCTTAGAGTTAAATCCAGCCCTATTTATTTATTTATTTATTTATTATTATTATTTATTTATTTATTTATTTATTTATTTATTTATTATTATTTATTTATTTATTTATTTATTTATTTAAATATACCTTACATGCCTTTGTTGAGGCATTGTGTAAGGGGGGCAGTAAAAAAAAGTGGACTTCCGTAGTAGTTACAAAAAGACAAAGTTCATGAACAGCGGTCATGTAGCAGATCACATAATAAGAAGAGCAGTACAAAATAAAAAAAATTAACAACACTAGCAAAGATAAAACAGACAATAAGGAAATATATAAGCGACACTACGGTGCAATACAATAAGAGACTGCAAAAAGGTTACAACGAAGAGAGTACACTGCGGTAATGGCAAACATTTTTACACCTCTTTGGCCAGATAACTGGTCAATGCGTCACGAAAATCATTAATGTTTGTCAGACATGCGATGCTATCCGGCAGGGAATTCCAACATCGGACTGCGCGTGGAAGCGCAGAGCAGTTGAATTAACGTGTTGATTCGTAAATGCGGGTATAGCTAAAGCGATTATGAAGCTTGTGTGACGTGAAGTAGGGTCTTTTCAAGCATGCTAGTGTTGCTCGAGATGAATGAATGAATTTGTGAAACAGTGTCAGCAAGGCAATGTCACGTCGAGTACTCAATGATTGCAGTGAAAGGTTAAGTTTGATTTGTGTTACGCTATAGATTGATAGCTGTAATTGTTAGAAATGAAGCGGCTTGCCCTGTTCTGAATTCGTTCCAACATGCCAGTAAGGTATTTTTGGTGAGGAGACCAAATAAGAGAAGCGTATTCGAGTTGAGGGCGAACGAGGGTAAGGTATGCTAATTTGCGAACATTCGAAGGAGCATTTCTTAAGCTTCGTCGCGCGCAAGCCAAAGATTGGGAGGCTTTGGCTGAAACGGAGGTGATGTGTTCTGACCAAAAAAGATTTGTAGTGAATATAACGCCTAGATACCTATATTGTGTAGCTATTGCAACAATGTCTTTATTGATATTGTATGAATGTAGGGAAGTTATAGGCTTCCGAGTAAATGACATTAGTTTACATTTTGACGTATTCAATGATATTAGCCATTTACTGCACCAGTTACTAATTTGTTCGAGATCATGCTAAAGAACCAGATGGTCGTCTGTATTAACTATTGTGCGATGGACAATGCAGTCGTCAGCAAATATTCTTATAGTGGAGGACACGTTATGTGGGAGATCGGTAATAAAGACGAGAAAGAGCAAAGTACCGAGGACGCTTCCCTGTGGTACACCAGAAGATACTTCAGTTAAGGGGGACGAGAAGTTATTTGCAATGGTGAACTGGTAACAATCAGAAAGAAATTTCCGGAGCCATGATAAAGTGAAACAGTCCAGTTGGAGAGCTGGAAGTTTTGAAATAAGGCGACAGTTTTGAAATAAGGCGACAGGCGACATTTAGACGGCAAACTTGCAGGAATATTATGATTGGGATATGCTGGATATTTTTGGCACCACAATATGAAAGTTCGAGCTTTTATAAAGCTAGTATCTATGAAAACGAAAGGTGGCAGTTAAAGACAACCGTATTCGAGGTCTCAGTTCACGTTTATAAAGGGCGTGTTTTTTTTTTTTTTTGCTAAACGTTGAACTAAACGTCTGCACTGGCATAAACTGTCATCATGATCTAAAACGAAAGAAAAGTATTGCCCCCGCTCGATCACAAGGTAGGTGCCGTCAACGTGGCCACATGCAAGTTTAATAAAGGCGATAAATAATAGTATATAGACCACCTTATCAACAGTCATAAAAATTTATTACACGGACCTATCTGTATACAAAGCACTTGTAAGCGGTTTCCTGATATCACCTTTTAATCGTCCATAGTGCGCTATTGCTTAAAGGTAAATGACCTGAAAGAGTGTGTGTAACCGTGGTGATCAGGGGTCTTACGAAGTTAAACGTTTAAGTGTGCGATTCTTATCTTGCTTTTCTTAGTCTTCATGATCACGTGGCGTTTTAATTGCTCTTTAATTACACTGTATAGCTTCCGTGGAACGTGGTTTTCGCAACGCGACTCTTGAATATAGCAGATTGGTCTTCAGATCGCGTGCTTCACCCGTATTGGTCGTGAAAGGTGAACTTAAGCACAGTCTGTCACACGTCCTCATATACGCAACACACAGCCAGGCCCCGCGTAATTACACAGCGAGCGCTCTATATGAGGCCAAGCCCAATGTCGTGAGGCCTTTTGCTTATGCGCATATCGGAGGTGACACCTCATTTTTAATCGCTCCCTGTTGCTCCGCACATAGCTGAAATAAAGAAGGAAACGCTTCCTCGTTTCGAAGCCACCAAATTCGGCAGGAAAAAAAAATACTGATGTGCCCCGATTATTTGGGTGGCAATTATATGCTGCTCTCGGTTACCCCGTATGCAAAGCATTTTCTTGATAGAGTTTTTTTTTTTTGTAATTTGCCCGCTCATTCATAGTGACCAAAGAAGCATAAGGAAAAGATCGTCGTGCCTGGCGGACACGTTGCGGCTGATAAAAATTGGTGCGCCGATGTGACCTCTCTGTCGAAACGATGGTGAAGCATGCACGTGCTCCCGAAAAGCATACCACGTGACAGATATTTCTCGTACGACGTTGCGCAGCGCGTGTGGTTCACCTTATACTCGTGTAACGTATGGCTGCGTTCCGTGGAGACGACGAGATTTCAGGCATCGATTAAGCGGGTAAAAGCGGAGTGCATAGCTCTCTTCGTGTATGGCGCGAAGCAGAGTGTTTGGGAAACCGCCTCGTAAATTATGCATGACCGCGGATGCTCCCGTGCACGTATGCCGGGCCTCAACTGGCGCCATCTATGCCCAGCTAAGTGGTTTAGAGCATGACGCGCCGGAGCCAGTTTCTTTGTGCGTGCGAGAAGCGGGCCAATAAAGCATCTTCGTCCTTCCTCCAGCAAAATAAATCGACATATAAAGACAGCCATAGTATGTATACCATACAAGGACCCTATAACGTCGCACACGCGCAGTAATGGGGACCTCGCGTGACTAAAGTCTCAGTAAATAGTTAACCTACACGTATAAACTAAACGCGACGAGACGACGCAGCATTTTCAAAACGTCGTCACGCTAAAAAGTTCAAGAAAAAAAAAGTATACCACGTACCTGGGAATCGACGTTATGCGAACCATGTGGAGGGAAGGTGACCGTGTTGCTTTTTTTTTATTGAGTGACACGTCATGAAATGACGCTAAATATATGTACAAATGTTGCACGCACAGACATATGTTGAACAGTTTCAGATGGTTATATAACCAGTTGTTTGCACTTGCGCTACGATGCCAACTGGAACACGTGTATTAGCAACACCCTGATATGACGCTGATATGAAGCGCTGATGCTGGCGAAGATGCTGGCCCTGGACACCGTTTCATAAATCAACTTAAGAGCATGGCAACTTGCCACAATTGACGTTAACCCGATGTGACGGCCGTATCAAAGTAGTACATATGTATTGTTTATAAAATTGGGTAGGCAGCACTGCAGCCGCTATTGACGTTTCACGAAGATTAGAGTCTATTTGAAAAGTAGTTATGAGACCTGGCATAGCTCTGTGGTAAAATGCTTCAGTGCCCCGTATAATGCTTGAGTTCGATTCCAGTTGGGACCCTGACATTTATTCTTTGCATTCGTCGGGTCCACGCTACCGATGTCGGGTATTTCTTAACGCTCGCACTTAAAAATTTCCCATGTGTATTCTCGTCGTTCCTGGGTAGATATTATGAGTGTCAAACACCTGTGGCACCCCCCCCCCCCTACCAGCGGCAGATACCCGCCCGTGGGTATGTGCCACTGTCTGGTAGGAAGTGTTTGACGACGTACGTGACGAAATTGTGACATTATTCATGTCTTGACCAACGCGTCATATTCGTCAAACCATCTTACCCTCCCATGCTGATTTTGGTTCACGCCAAGTTAACGGAGTAACCACAAGAGCACCCAAACGTATAAGCGGCTGCGGCTAGCTAGCTAGCTAGCTAGCTAGCTAGCTAGCTAACTAGATAGATAGATAGATAGATAGATAGATAGATAGATAGATAGATAGATAGATAGATAGATATATAGATAGATAGATAGATAGATAGATAGATAGATAGATAGATAGATAGATAGATAGATAGATAGATAGATAGATAGATAGATAGATAGATAGATAGATAGATAGATAGATAGATAGATAGATAGATAGATAGATAGATAGATAGATAGATAGATAGATAGATAGATAGATAGATAGATAGATAGATGGATAGATGGATAGATGGATAGATGGATAGATGGATAGAGAGGTAGGTAGGTAGGTAGGTAGGTGAATACGCTCAAGGTTGCCGAAGTTGGCTACCAAATGCTTCGCATTGAAAACTGTCAGTCAACTGCGGTGCTGCGCGTATTCATCGTGAAGTTCACAAGCTGAAGCATTTGTAAACACGACCGCAGTTATGTCTCATCGTCTTATTTTTTTTTTCGTGCTTAATATAACTGAATATTCACCTTCGGCTATTGTTTCGGTCTTGCTTCTTCCAATCACACTGACCAACGGCCAGTTGGGTCAGCAGAGGGGTTTGACATTGATTCTCGTCAAGATTAGCTCACAAAAAAGCACGATACAACACAACAAAGTGCACGACACAAGCGCTGTTTAACTTAATGTTTAATGAAAGAAACGTGTCCTACATGTCCTGTCATAATCGCTCCCACAGATGCTGAGATTTTGTTTCTACAGCACACTTGATTACGGGCTTGGTGGAGTCTGTCAATATTTTTTAGACCTTTGTGTTTGCTGATATATAATACGTTTATTACATTAAACTTTCAGTTGTTAGACAGCACTTTCTTGTGTATGTGTTATTTTGTGCTCTTTTGTGCGCTGGTTGTGATGAGTATGTTCCAGAAGGATCATAACGTGGGCCAGTTGGTAATTCATTTTCTTCGTTCAGCGAACTGGGAGCGCAGAGAAAACACAAAGGACGAAGCGAGGAACCACACAACACGAGCGCTCGTGTTGTGTGGTTCCTCGCTTCGTCCTTTGTGTTTTCTCTGCGCTCCCAGTTCGCTGAACGAAGAAAAAGAGTATGTTCCAATTATAGCCCAATTAGCTACGTGACTTAGGTTCCTTTGACCCAAGTGGGTAAGATGTGCATTTCTATACACTCACACATAGCGATGATATGCTGCGAATGATTGAATGACGATGCTTGGTGAAATTATTCATATATCTCCCTCAGAAATGTCAACAGGCACTGGAATTCGGACGTGCACTTTATGCTAAACTTGTTTTCATTACCACCGTTAAAGCGCTGACAGCCGAACGCCGGCAGCTCAAGCCTCCACAAGAAGTTATAGCACCTCGATCATTATGGATTTAACGCACTTGCATATGGCCCCCACCAGGGGTGGAGGCAGAGAAATTTTTCGGGTGGGGAAAGGGACACCTCCTTGATTTCGTCGGGGGGGGGGGGGGGCAGAGACCTGGTGTGCTTCTACCTGGCTATGCCACTGGCCACCAACACCAACAGCCAAAAGAACGACACCAACCTCTTTTCGAACAAGAAACTACCTCCTGTATTCGGATAAAAAAGAAAAAGAAACACATCATTATTTCATGTGTATACGCGTATACAGCTACACACCCATTATACGAATACTAAATATTCTTGAATTTTTTTATTTGTTGGGTTTAACGTCCCAAAGCCACCATATGATTATGAGAGACGCTGTAGTGGAGGTCTCCGGAAATTTCGACCACCTGGGTTTTTTTAACGTGCACCCAAATCTGAGCACACGGGCCTACAACATTTTCGCCTCCATCGGAACTGCAGCCGCCGCTGCCGGCATTTGATCCCGCGACCTGCGGGTCAGCAGCCGAGTACCTTATAGCCACTAGAGCACCATGGCGGGGCAAATATTCGTGAATATTAAAAGAAAATGGTACAACAACGATTTTAAACACGTGCCTGTAATATAAAATGAGCAAGCTTGCGTGGCATATAACCACGGGCCCCTACAGTTGGACAGGCAGTTTTGCATATCTCGGCACATTAAGACAAACGACACACTCATATACAAGTGTGCATACTCTTGCCATGTTCTCAGACCCGATAAAAATAACTAGAACGCCAAAGTCACGCATTTGTGTATATTAAATGTATGGGTTAACCTGCTATTTATACGTTATCTTAAGTATAACGCTTAATTCTTCGTGTGCATATATGGCGTGCATCACGCTCAGAGAGCCCAGGAACCCCAACGTGGACCATCGCTGAGCTCTTTCGGACGCGACACACACGCTGCATTGGACAGCATGCACTGCGCCAACCCATTAACTCGCTTAATCGTTCGCGTCCGTCTCGTCCGGATAATTGAATTAAAGGGAGCCGCTCTTTCTCCCATCTTCTCCGCACACAGTTGCGCACGCCCTGCCTGCCTGCGCGTGTGTGCGTTTGTGATGGGTGCGCGCTTCTCCTCGTGCGTCCACGCTCCAGGAGTCACGGCTCTCGTTGTCCGGAAGGCAGCCGTCATTACGGGGAGAGTATGGCCAACTGGTAGGTGTTCTGTGGTATGGCTATATACACGCGCGCGCCTGCTGCCGGTGGGCACAGAGTCATTCGTGCTGCATGACGCGAGCGAGCATCGAAGCTGCGCTGGAGCGGAGAGTCCTGTGAGCTTTACTCGCCGCCAAGCACGTCAGGTATAGAGCAGCCGCGGCAAAGCGTCTCTCCAGTATGTAGGTTCGGCCCACCGTAAAACCTCCCTGCGTCACAGCGAAGAATTTTTAAGACGAATCTCAAGCCTGACGACAGTTATAGCGCGAGAACAAAACAACGACAAGGAGACAAGAAGGACACGAAGACTCGTGTCATCGGGTCCTTCTTGTCTCGCGCTGTAACTATCGGCATGCCATACCTTCTTGTCTCTGTGTCGTCGTTTTGTTCTCGCGCTATAACTATCGCCATGCCATACCTTCTTGTCTCTGTGTCGTCGTTTTGTTCTCGCGCTGTAACTATCGTCATGCCATACCAACTAGCCCAAGCTGCCACACTTCTATGAATCTCAAGCATTATGTCACGACCGGTCATGTGCCTGCTCTGTGAAGCTATGCGTGTTATATATTATGCACACTTACAGATCGAATAATCGTGCTCAGTTATGCATTGTTTGCACCGACGTCGCTAAAGTTACCGTTCTGAAGCACCCCAAGATGGGACGCAAAGTTTGTGATACCGTGTTGTTGTTATCAGTCATTGAATGAAGGGTTTCTCCTTGTTCACGCCAATAACGTTCCGGCCAAGTCGGAACATTATTGAAGCATATTAAGAGCAGCGAGATTATGGCGTCATTACGTCTTCAAAGCCGTCAAAGAGGAGTGTCAGTATTTCAAGATTATGTGTCCGTGACGTCCTGTGCAAGCTATCCATTCAATCTTCCGTGAAGCCTACAGGAGGAGAAAAAGAAACTCGGGGTTTTTTTTTCGCCAGTGGCTTGCTGGCAACCCTGTGCTTTGGAAATGGGCTAGTTGCCACACTGTAGCAAGGTGTGCTACTCTGAACACTGGCGAAACCTTTAATATTGTACAAATTTTTAATGGCGGCATTATAAACCAATCAGAGAGTGTGTACAAAAGCCCTCTGGGCCAATCTGGGCTGACGGTACGGGGAATTTAACAACGGGGTTGAATTCGACAGAGTTCCAAACATCACCCAGGAACCGACAGATGCCCGATAATCCCGTCGCAGCCGCAGTTGTCGTAAGTATATAGTACTGTCATTCGTGCAAATATGAGAAGAACAGGTGCTCGTGAATTTCACTGTGAACTGCAGGCGGCGCAATTCATATATGGTTTTCTCACAGAACAGAGTTCACGGGATGACGAAGTGATCGGCTAAAAGGGACACTAAAGAGCAAAATGATTTTTCCTGTGTCATTAATGTACAATTTCACAATCCCCCCCCCCCCCCCAAAAAAAAATTACTCTTATACCACAAGACGTCGCTTGGTTAGCGCGAAAACGCGGATGGAGACGCCTTGAGATTCCAGCACTATATAAGCACGTTGACGTCATATTTTTGAAGGCATTTACCGAGTCCTATAATCGATAAAAATGAAGCACATCGTCATCTCTGAGCGCCATAGATCTAGCATATAAAGTTTCAGAAAATTTCGTAGAGTTAATGCCGCAAAAATACAAAAAATAGACTGAATTTTTTTACGTCACGCGCTGAGATTTCGGCGCAAGATGTAAAACTGAAACTTCGACCTTGATTTTCTCCGCCAATATTGAGCTTATGGTAGTAAAACATGTGTCATTAGAGTTCTCAGAGTACAGTTTGCCGATGGGAACCAAGTCCCTGTTCGTCTTTAGTATCCCTCTAAGATCCACCAAGAAATGTGACCATCTATAGAGTTAATGTTCCGACTATAGGACTTGTAGTTGCCGCTGAGGACGCATGAAAAATGTCTGTTGTTGGAATGGAACAAATTTCGGTCGCCTAAAATGTTGTCGTTGTTTTTCCGTTCTTACATTGGACTTTCGTTTTCGCTTTACCCGAAGCCGAGAAGTTATTTGTGGCATTTCTTTTTTTAAAAATATAACACATTCAAATCAAATATTTCAACGATGGTGCCATGAGTTGCAACACACTTAGAAAAAATGGCAAGTAGACGATACTACATCGATCGAGCAACTATGGGAAAGATGGAACACAACGATGCTGTTTCTATATAACTGATCTTCCTATACACGTCTGTATCACGGTGCCATCTCTTTAATGGCGTAGTATCTATTTATCCGCAATCTGGGTGCCTCGCTCACTGCAGGCGCACCCCTGCATAACGAGCCCTTGCACTTAGCGTCCGCGCAACATCCATTGGAAACAGATGCGACGGAAACCGCGATGCACTCGATGTGTGGCTCGCTGCGGTTGCTCCCTGTTCCTTTGACCATTTGTCCTGGTATACACGTTACAAGTCGTTAGTATACCTACTTACAGTGCTTGGGCGTTACTAGTCAAGAGCAGCGACTCATATATCGGGCGTCTATTTGCAGATGCAAATAAATACCGTATAGACGTTGAAACACGTCCACGTAAAAGGGGGTATAGAAAAGATGAGGGCCATCGATGCGCCCAGTCTGTTGCAACCTTACCCTTATGGCGTGCGATTTATTGTAATAGCGTCTCGACGTCCCCATAAAGCTTTCCTTCCGAGAAACTGGGATCTCAAATCAGGATGCAGATTGCTAGATATGGCAGTCATATATGCTGCAACGTATGCCCATGCAGTTCAGGGCATTTGCTTTATAAGCAAACAGTTCCAGTTTAGCGTGTACTCAAGGCTGTGCGCGTACGCGACATGCACGTGGCATACTAGTGCGCTGGTTACGTTAGTGCAGTCCATTTTGTGTACTACATATTTATTTTTTGGTGCACGACTGGAAGGTAAATTGTGTCTAAACGTGGCGTGAACAGTTATAAACTTGTGCGCATGTGCTCGACTGTATGCAACAGTAGTAGTAGTAGTAGTAGTAGTAGTAGTAGTAGTAGTAGTAGTAGTAGTAGTAGCAGCAGCAGCAGCAGTAGCAGTAGCAGTAGTAGTGGTAGTAGTAGTAGTAGTAGTAGTAGTAGTAGTTGCTGCTGCTGTTGTTGTTGTTGTTGTTGTTGTTGTTGTTGTTGTTGTTGTTGTTGCGGCCCAACAAAGCACTTGAGAGTCGACCGTTTTCCTTCGCGCTACAGTGATAAACTGTGTTGTTCTCTCTGTATCGCTCTCGGCATGTGGAGATCTCGCGAGATAGGCCAGAACTTATTTTCTCGCAGCCAATAACTGATATCGCCAAGGGGTCGTGACGTTGACGAAGTCAACGTCATGTCACGACCCCATGAAAATATCATGGGATCGTCGACCCTCGCCGGTAGGTCCAACGCGACCCATTTTATTTGGGTGAACCTGTGACTATAGTAAAAGTAAAGTCAAACTGCAAGTGATACGTGCTGTGCACTGATAAGGGTGGACTGTCTGTCAGACATTGAAAAACAGGTAATCATCGCTGGAACACGACGTATTTTACACATCACGAATCGAACTTTCTAGCCGCAGGGCAGCGATCACGATATAAGAAGTACTGCAATCTACTTACCAAAGTCCTTGCAAAAACTAGAAGAATTCTTCAGATGAACAGGATACAGAATGCTGGTAATAGCAGCAAATATCAATCAAAAACAGTTAATTCATTTTAAACGGATAATTAAGTGAGTCAGCTATAACTTACAGCCATCAGAAGGTGTGCTTAGAAACGCAAACGACATTACGAACGCCTTCAACAAGTACTTCTGTGCTAACACTTCCCTCTTGCCTTATGCTTACCAGCCAAGAATTAGGGAATGTCCTCTCATTTTGCCTCTTTCTAACGGGCCCAGATGAAGTGGTGGAAATAATTAAATTAATCAGATGAAAACAACAAGTGTTGGTCTCGATAACATTCAACCTATTCACCTGAAATGCATCTCTCACGTGATATCGGCTCCATTAGCCTATATAATTAACCTTATGTTTAAAACAGGCATCTTTCCATCGCAGCTTAAAAAGGCTAAGATAATTCCTGTCTTTAAAAAAGGCGATAGAACGTCTATTGGTAATTACCGACCTATTGCCATTCTTTCGCACAGCAATATCATAAAGAACTGTATTGAAAAACGATTATCCAAATATCTAAGTTTCGTATTCTGTCCACCCAACAATTTGGTTTTCGTGCAGGCTATTTAACGGATTTCGCAGAAACTCTGATTCGCCGATCATAATAAACACGTGCTTAACTCTGGTTGCTTTTCCGGAGCTCTGTTGATTGATCTCTCTAAGGCATTTGACTCTATCGTCCATAACATACTTTTAGCTAAAGTTAACTCAAAAGGTGTCGTAGGTAGTGTGCAGGAGCTGATAAATTGCTACTTATCCAATATACAACAAACTGTTTCTGTCTCTAACATCATCTCCCCTTTTAAATCTATAGACAAAGGTATCCCGCAAGCTTCTATACTGAGCCCGCTGTTATTCTTAATTTATATCAATGATCTAACCTCGATTTTAACACACAGTCATCCTTTCTTGTATGCAGATGACACATATACTTACTAAAGACAAGTCTACCGATGCGCTATTAAACTGTCTTCTGACTTCTATAACATTCAGAACTGGCGCACAGCTAATGATTTAACAATTAACAACAATAAAACACAATTCATTGCCTTCCATTCAAGTGACGACGCTCTTTCACCTACACTCGCTATTACTATCAATGGCCACAGTCATCTCAGTACCGCCAAGTGCACATTCTTGGGAGTAGTCATAGATGCTCATTTAAACCATCATCATCACATTTCACTTATAAGACAGAGGATAGCTCATGGTATCAGAACATTTTTCAAAGCACGACCTTTCTTCAACTTAAACTGTACTACGCCTTCATCCACAGTCATATTACGTACTGCATCACGTCATGGGCGAACGCCTACCCATTCCATATCCTCGCACTTCAACATTTTCAAAACCAAGCCATTCGCATTCTAACATCATCGATCACCAGTGCGTCCCAACTTTTTCAGCAACTTAGTGTACTAACCAGGTGTAATTTATTCAAATATAAACTGAGCATTCTTGTATTCAAGTGTAAGAAGTCAATGCGCAATGGGGCCAATGTAGACAACTCTCGTCCTCACGCTCAGAGGGCGAATGAAAACAGCTGATGGATATACCCGGCCACTGCGGAGTTAGAGGCAATGAGCTCGCCCATGCCTCGGCCCGAGAATTACTTTTCCGGACCTCGGATCCGACCTCGGCGTATCGCACCCACCCTCGGCTATGCGTATGGACCCGTTCCTAACATGCACAGATATTCTAGAACATCAAAATACTTCAAAGACGGAAACGTCCGCCCCCGGGGGCAAAGCTCGGTAAAGAATCTCAGGTAGCGTGGCGTCGCCTGCAGACCTTGTCTTACCCCAATCCATACATACTGTCCAAGATAGATCCCGACACATACGCACCACAGTGCGGGTTCTGCGTCACTGAAACAGCCACCCTGTACCACATGGTAGGGTAATGCCCACACAATCCACCTCTACAACCCAGAGCACAGCACAACACTGTAGGGTGGGAGGCAGCTCTGTCCAGCTGGGATCCGAAGACCCAAGAGGCCCTCGAGAGACGGGCGAGGGCAGCGGCCCGTGCCAAGGGACACCGGACTAAAGAACCCACTCACCGACACTCCTTCCTCGGTCGCAAATAAATGTTTTATACTCTCTGTATTCAAGTGTCTTAACGGTTCCATAACAGCCAATGCCTCGCAGAAATTTCAATTGGCGAACTCTAATCTGACCAGGTTGGCCTCAAACAACAACTTTTCACTTCCACATACACGCACTAACTATAGAGTAAATATGCTACCATATTTGCTGCTATTCAATTTTGGAACTCAATACCACTATGCACTTAACAATTTCCCCTCAACACTTAAAAAAATAACTTAATCAATTCATTTCGCAATCATAACCAATCTGTATTTCTATATTGGTGTTCTCTTACATCTAGTGCTATTACCGTACCACTTATTTTCATATTTATTACTCATGTAGACTTGGGTTGTCTGTTTAGCTGTGCGTCATTAATTAAAGTCACTTTTGTTCAGATTCTGCTGCCATTTTTCGTGTGTTTGAGTTTTTCTCATAGCCATGTGTAATTACTCAACGTTGTTTTGTTGCTATTTTTACTAGAATTTATATTGCATGTTTGCGTTGTTTGTATTACTACCAAAATTACTTGCCACTTTGTTGTGCTTATCAACATGTATACTTCTGACAGGAGGTGCCCTTTCAGCCTTGTACTACTGGACCTCCTTCTGTATATACTAACCACAATGCGTTTATATATTTTGAAACAAATAAAGTTTTTTTGATTGATTGATCATAAGGTCACGCAAGCTTCAGAATAAGCTTGACTATTCGCAAACTACGCGCTATTTTAACAAAATGATTTACTACAACTGCAAAGGTTCTCAAACAGCGTGGCACTGATAGTGTTGGCGGGTCAAGCCCGAATACATCAAAAATAGACATTCGCGGCAATATTCGTTCGCCATGACTGAATCGGTGCAGTGGAACGGCCCTTTGAAACGAAAGCCTACGTCGATTACTAGCCTATATAGGCCAACAAAGTGCTGTAGAGCATGCGGACCTTCGATTGTCGAAGATCATCCTGATGCCCTAAAAAGCTTGCACGTACAGGACTACAATACAACGACAAGGCTCGGTTAGCATTTCATGGAGAAGTATACCGATTGTGAGAAGCTTTATAAAGTTAAGGGGACGTACAGCGTCGTCTGTGCAATAAAACAACAAAGAGAGAGGGTAAACATTTATTTTAGGAGCCAGTGTTACGGGAGTTCTTTCATTCCTTATGACAAACAATTATTATTATTATTATTATTATTATTATTATTATTATTATTATTATTATTATTATTATTATTATTATTATTATTATTATTATTATTATTACTATTATTATTATTATTATTATTATTATTGCATACAGTATAGATTCGGTATCGTCGGACTAAATAAAGAACGCATCTGAGTATGCACTGCCTAATCTGTCGTTTAAAAATTTTGTGAGACAGACTTTAGTGTTTTGAGCGCAGGTAAGAATAAAAGGAAGAGCAAGTTTATTTTTAAAAAAGGCCCGGCGAATTTTTCGGGGGTTGGAAATAATATACCAGCACAGGCGTCTGCCCCTTAGCCCTTGAGCTCTGGCGGCTTCCTCGGCCCACTGGCCGGCTCAGGGTTGGTCTTCGAGGACGAAGCTTAATCGCAGCTATACAACTTTCCTTTTCAAGTCACTTCTCGTCCCGTCTCAATTTAGTGTCAGCTTCGTTTTCCGTGATTCGTGTGCATACACATCGCGTAAGATATGACGTTCGCCAATGCTTCCTTTAAAGCATCTGAGCTCGTTAAAGGGCTCACTTCGCAGGAATTCCAACGTCTGCGTCGTTGGTTGTGGTTAGAGAACAATCATCACCTTGTCCGTGACCGAATAATCGAGAAAGATGCAAATAAACTAAATAAAACACTGCGGACAAAACGAATAATTATGGCGTAGATGGCACTTAACGACTGTGCATGATATAGGCATCCAGTGACACTTTGAAGCTAATGTTACGCGCACAGTCGTTCTTTTGAAAGTAAGATGGTGAGTGAGTGAGTGAGTGAGTGAGTGAGTGAGTGAGTGAGTGAGTGAAGCATGGTTGAAACAGGCACCGAAAATGAAGCTAGCTAAGTTGCCAAGGGAACGCGCACGAGGCCAGATTACGCTATCGCGATCTACTCTTCAAGGTCAAGCTCAAGCGTCTTCCGTTTTATTCTTTTTGCACGGCTATGAAATCCAAGTCCCGGTTTAGTTACACAGCGGCCGTGTCTGTGCGTACGTTCATCAGGACTTGGTCCTTGACCCCAGGTCTTTGTCGTCACGCGTAGGCAAAGAGAGTCATCATCCTGGGCTCCACTCCGGAAGTCCTCGTGTGGAGCCGTCGACTGGTCCTTTTGTGTTCCCCTCCTCGCATCGCGATCCGTCAAAATTTAAGCTCCGTCCCTCCAGCGTTGCGGGATGAACAGGTGCCGTGTGATGACGTCCGTAATTGGCACTGACATCTTTATCATTCGCTACCTAATATATATTTATTTTCTTCCTATTTCTCTCACTGTCTGAAACCTGTCTCAGATAGGCATATTTCGGTCACGGTGATGTACACAAAGGACACGGGCACCCCTGGTTTGCGCCTTGTCATTCTCTTCTGAGCGGAGGCGTATGTGTATACCCTTTGCCACTGGAGGGGGGGGGGGGGTCGATCAAAGCCAGACTTTATGCATTGGCTGAGGCGCACAAAATAAATAAAACTGTGACGGAGCGAGCAATCGAGCGAGTGAGTGAGTGAGTTGAGTTGAGGGAGTGAGTGAGCTGAGTTGAGTGAGTGAGTGAGTTGAGTGAGTGAGTACAGTAGAGTTGAGGTGAGCGAGTGAGTGAATGAGTGAGTGAGTGAGTTGAGTGAGTGAGTGAGTGAGCTGAGTTGAGTGAGTGAGTGAGTTCAGTAGAGTTGAGTGGAGTGGAGTTGAGTGAGCGAGTGAGTGAGTGAGTTGAGTTGAGTGGGCGAGTGAGTGAGCTGAGTTGAGTGAGTGAGTTCAGAAGAGTGGAGTTGAGTGAGCGAGTGAGTTAATGGATGAGTGAGTGAGTGAGAGCTGAGTTGAGTGAGTGAGTTAGTGAGCGAGCGAGCGAGCTAGTAAACGTTATTTCGGTTCATAGAAGACGCTAGGGAAACACCACACCACCCGACTGGTGATCACAGTTAGGAATTCATTTATACGAGGTTCCGTCCGGTAGGTCTAGAATACATTGCACATAATACAGCCACTAACTAGAGAGCTCATGAGTCATACAGTCTTAGGGAGAGGCAGAGAGCACACTTGCCCTCGTCCTGATAACGGACTCGTGTGTGTACATGCATTTATCTTGCACTCGTCTGAGAGCCTTAACTTTTCCTATCATCAGATGAACGTATTCTACACGCGTTAGTATAACGCGGGAATCGCCTCATGTTCAACTTTATTCAGGTTGCGACAAATCACGTATAAAACCGCGCGTTGTCTAAATTATGGTCCATAGTCGTGGCTGGGGCGTTCAGAACCCCATAAGTTTATATTTTAAACATTTAAGTAAGGGAAATAAAGTCCGCCTACACTACACGATCACGAATCTTGTTCTTTAAATCGAATACAGTATAGCACACTGTACATATAGTATGATCGAGAATACGTTTTAACGAAACAGGTAATTTCTCTTCGGCGCTCAAGGGCATTTTTTGGCACATTGGCGAAATTAAATAGATAAATAAATTTTCTAATAACGTGAGCGTAACATGAGCTTGTTCCTCGCGTCGTAAACGCATGTTTTCCAGGCACATAACGACGTAAATTCATCCACCACAGCGCACAAAATAGGCAATTAGCGGAGGCGGTCAACATAAGCTTTATATTGTCTTGTCCGTGGAATGCTTCCTGCGGGGCTGCAGCGTTCAACAAGCGGCAAGAGAAACGAGCTCAGCGGAGAGCAATTTTCCGAAAATTTCCTCCGCTACTCGCTGAACGGTAAAGGCATCTTGCTTGCTTGCTTGCTTCTTGCTTGCTTGCTTGCTTGCTTGCTTGCTTGCACGCTGGCGCAGAACACTGTAAGGCGCAGTGTGCTTTGCAAGTCGAAAGGAAGAAGAAGAGGAAAAGAGTGGAGGAAGATGCTATACTATCGCCTCGGGCTTGTCTATAGCGTGCACGCCCATCTGTGGCGGGAAAGCTGCCGCAGTGTTTTTGTTTTATTACTCGGAGAGGCGCTCGTTATTTCTTCGTCCTCGTCGCGTTTTACCGCGCCGCGGCAAATTGTTTTCTGCGTGCCACCCGCCCGTCCAGCCGCTTTTGCTTACAACAAACACAGCCCGTCTTGTACGTGCTATTATAAATGCATCCTAGAGCTACGGCTCTGAGCAGTTACCGAACCTGCTCTCTTCTATTTTTATTTAAGCCTTGCACACACTTTGTAGGCATTTTACGCTTGCTCTGTTTGAGCGTTTCCTTTATAGAACCATACGCTACCGTGACGCATCTAGAAGAACTATCTGATAAGTCGGGCTGATTTCAAAGAGACTGCGACCTAATCAACATTATTATTATTATTATTATTATTATTATTGTTGTTGTTGTTGTTGTTGTTGTTGTTGTTGTTGTTGTTGTTGTTGTTTGATCGTCATCATTATCATCATCATAACACTACTCGCCGAATGGTCAGACAGCTTGCTCGCTTGCTTGCTTGCACGCTGGCGAACAACACTTTAAGTATATCACCTGTTTTTCGGGCCAACACCACGATGCATTGGCATAGCCAGTTGGTGCCACACCATGCCTGTGCCCATCCCTTCCCCCACCCCAAATTTTTTTTCGCCATGGTATACACAGCGTAAAAATGGTCATCCCCCCGTCGGCAGAAAAAAAATTCTGCCTACGCCCCTGTTACGATGAAATTATGAAACATGCCATATACCGGGTGCTCTGTGGGTTGTAATTTTCACATTCTACATCGAAACGCTGCTGCATGCTTTGACAGGGAGTTGAACTCTCATGGTAGAGCTTACAGCAATGCAACACCTTAGCGGCTAAGTTATCATTGCGGTTCTGTATGTTGCACATTCGTTTGGACTCGCCTATAACAGAAATGTATTCAGAAAATAAATGTAAAATGTTTGACTGACATTCATGCAATAGTGTCGAAATGTACAACTTACGTTTCAACTCTAGGTGGAGGAAACAAAAGTAATGAGGAATATTGTGCAAACTATTAAATTTTTGTACAGTATAGCTTATTCGGTTACGCAAGGTGTACTGCGTGAAGTATTGGACCGAATCGCTACCGCAGTACACCAGTGTCTCAACCTTCTCCCCCCCTCCCCTTCCATTGCCTAAGTCCTACCCAAAATGCTCGAGGGACCACGTGTCCTACAGTTCTACCAGTAATGCAGTTTGTGTGTTCTGAAGCATACTGAACTCACGTACACCTCGTGTTCTTGGGTTTTTTTCCAGCTCACTTCACTTGAATTTGTCATTCTTACATCATCAAAGTGTTAAATTTTATTTAGGATTGTGTGCTCTGCGTAACTGCTTTTATTGTCACATAAATAGACGAGTGCTGGGTTCTGACAATAAATAAAAAAGTGCATGTGTTATACGTTGGTGTAACATTTAAAAATAAAAACCAACGCGAAATGATGAGTAGAGGGGGAACACACAATGCATGATGGAAATAACTGCGAAGTATGCACTTCAGAACAGGATTCATCCCCGGAAAGAAGATATGCCACATATCCTGGTGCAAACATATACTTGTCCATAGTTCAGACTTCATAATCATGCATATGCATTTGACATGACTAGAAGAGGGCTGCACACGTCTAAAAAGCGGGTCCTTTTTTCTCCAGCTTTGCCGGTACATGTGAAGAGGCCCTGAACTGCTTTATGAGATATCCGGGTCGTTACCTGAAATGTGAAACAGTCCTCACCTCGCCATCTCGGGAAAGTGGCATTCCTCCAGGTCAACTGTCGTTTTTCTACGACACGGAGACCACGAACTGGGTTTCGGGTGAATGCGTATGCTTACATACGCGTGCCTCGTGTGCTTCCACTTATAAGACGCGCAGATGCGGACTCTCGAGGCTCATTTTCCAGATCAGATTGGAGTGAGAATCGTCTGGCATGTGTAACTCCCTTGCTCGTGTGTGTTTGTGTATGAGCGCTTACACCATGAGAACATCTGTACACGCACGAACGGCGAAGATGATTAACGAGCAAAGAGAGAAAGAGGGGGTGGACGCAAGTGGGCTCTAATAGCGGGCGCCTCCGGAATAAGCTACGGGAATGGGGCTGATCAATTGGAAAGGACGGTGAATAAATAAAAGAGAGAAATCAAAAGAGTCATTCGTAGAGGCGCGCTTTCCCACTAAGTCGCGCCGTTTGGCATCGACATCTCGAAGAGCCGCGATCGGGGCTCTTCATAGCTCGGACCGACCGAAAATGTGGCGCGGAGGGCGAGAGCCGCATGGTGGTTCGCGCGAACGTCTGTGGGTTCAGTGCAAAGATGGGACCGACGGTGGAGAAGTATAACGATAAGAACACCGAGGGAGAGAAGAAGAAGGATCGGGCTCGGTGTTCGATGAGGGGAAGACCGGTGAGGATTGGGGGGGGGGGGGGGGCAAAGTGTACTATACGTACGAGCGAAGCGAGTTTGTACGCTTTCGTGTACGCCGAAGTGAGAGCCGAGTCAGCGTCGGCAGCCGGGGCAAACGGGGAGGGGGTGCCATGTAGCGCAGCACGCCGAGGGAAGAGGAGGGCCGGGCGATCTTGTACATAGATGAAGCCGAATTGGCCGCTGTGGGCATGCGCTGGTGTACAGTGTACTGTACGGCTGGCAGCAGCTACGAGGCGAGCCGGAGGCCGCCGCTGCTGCAGCATGTCTCGAGGACTTCGGGCCTGCAACGCGATGCCTCCCTGGCCATCGCCGAAACAAGGCGGCGCGCTAATAAATAAAATTTCAAGACGGCCCGAGCGAGGGGAGGTGGAAAAAAAAAAAAAGCTTCGGTTATCGGTCACACGAGAACGCAGCCTGTAATTACGGCCTGACGGTTGGCGGGCTGGCTTGGATGGCCCGGCTGGCTCGCTCGATGGCCGCCGCGGCGCACTGTGTTCCATCCACGATGTGTTCGTAGCCTGGATATCCGCGCGCACTAACGCACGCGCTTCACACACGGGGGTGCGCAGTAAAACAACGCAAAGGAATACGAAGAAATTGCGCGTGTGCGAGATGGCGGGAGGGGAGGCTGTTTTCGAAGGATGCTCCCGAGAATCGAACGATGGCCGCCGCGTGGCAGTGTTCCGCGCATGCGCGCCTCAGTGTGTGCAAGCGCTCCACAGCAGCGCGCTGCGCGGGTCAGTAAGGTCAAACGGCCCGGCGAAGCCCCGCCAACACACTGCGTAGACGACGACGGGAGTAAGAGAAATGAAGAACGGAAGGGCAATGATGCAGAGAGAAAGAAAGAAAAAAAGGGAGAGAGAGAGAGCCTATACCAGCACGACGCATCGGCCGCCGAGAACACGTTGGTGCGATGGTCGGGTATCGTGGGCTGCAGCTGCTTCCACCGACGCGCCTCGCGGCTCGGAATGATACGCATCGGGGGTGCTGAAGGCTTTATGGCCGGAGGCGGGTCCGGTGCCGGCCAAACATGCGTGCATGCCGCCACCACTACTGCGGAAACGAGGAAGGAAGGAGGATAGGATGAAGGGCAGGGCCTCCCTTTCCAACATGCATGTACACATACATACTACATGAACGCGTCTCTATGGAGCGCTTCGTTGAGCACACGCCCCCACGCAACCCGTGGCGTGGTGTATGTATAAACTGCAAATGTCTTGGATACATCCGAGCACGCGTGGCATCGTAGGCGTTCCGTATACGCGTGCGCTCTCCGCAGATCCGCGATCTAATGCTGTGGCAATAGAGTAGGATTAAGAAGCGGGACTTTTCAAACACTCAAACACGCGAGACGGTGCGTGGACCAAGTTTCTATTCTTTTTTTTCCTCTCTTTTTTTGCGTGTGTTGTTATGATAGCGCTGGAAATCGGTTTCTCGATCGCGCGTTTCCCACGTGTACGCCCAGTGTAAGCTTCCTTTGCAGACCATTTTTTCAGCAATCCTTGATTGCAGGTTAATTATATAAGCTTAGGTGGTTTACTTGCGCGCTAAGCCCTGTGCGCTAAGCCCTATGTTACAAGACGAACATGGTAGCTATATGCATTGATGCAACTAAGAGCTGTCTTTTAGCCAATAGGTGGTGGAGTGATGCAAACATATATCTCAAGTGCCATCTCTTCACGAAGAACGTGGCTTGGTTCAATATTTTGATTGATATTAATAAGTGAGGTTTAACGTCTCAAAACCACCATATATATGAGAGGCGCTTTAGCAGAGGGTTCCGGAAATTTAGACCAACTGCGGTTCTTCAACGTGCACCCATATCTGAGCACATGGGCCTACGGGGTGCAATATTTTCTATCTATCTATCTATCTATCTATCTATCTATCTATCTATCTATCTATCTATCTATCTATCTATCTATCTATCTATCTATCTATCTATCTATCTATCTATCTATCTATCCCTTTCTTCTGTTATGATGTTCGCAACAGCAACTACGGCATATGTCGTCATTTTGTTTTGGGAGGGAAACGTTAAGCCAGGCGTCAGTGATGTTAACCATAAACATTTTTGTTGGCTACCCTACGGCAAGGCTGGCAAAATTTTAGCGCCTCCCACAAAGACGAGTGTCTGTCGGTTGTATCAACACATCGCAACAAGTACCATGCTGAACGTGGATTAAATTCTGAATTGGCGTACCACTGCAGCATACCACTGAGAAATACTTAGTCACTCACGTCGGGCGCCTCACTTTATTAATGCGAATCGTAGATGCCAACTGACAAGCTTTGGTTCAGAGTTGCTAGGTCGGAAAGGTAAGTAGCCGGGACATTAGAAAAAACTATAGTGAACTAGAATATTCTAGTTCACTATAAGTGGTACGAACAACCACATGCATGTGAAAACAAAACAAAACAAGATGCCCCGAAAACTGTGATGTTTTTACTTGAATTATCAAATGCAAACGTGTTTCGAGGGGAATCTAAGTAAGTGCCACAGTAACTATAGAAAATCATAATTGCGGACCTTGAGGCTTAAAGTGCTCAATTTAACAATCTTGTCACGCAGGATGCATTGCGACAGAAATGACGTCATCTTCACCAGTATCGCATGGCTTTATTTGAACGTACTATAAATATCAAGCTTGTGTTGTCAATAAATTTGAGTAGTGAACGAGTGCATGTGCTCAGAAACACTGTTCCTGCTATTGAAGCATGAAATTTAGTCAGGTTTGATCGAATGCTTTTCACTACCCTTCTCTTACCCTTTTCTTCTGTCTCTTTAATTCCCATTCCCCCATTCCCTGCGCAGAACTGTGGAAGTGCCCTCCATTGAGAGAGGCAGTAACAGAACTGCGCTTATTTCTTCCTTTTCTCCTATTCAAAGTCACTTTGTAGTCAGTTTTGCGGTCATTTTTAGCTTGACGACCAAGTCCGGGCAGTTAATATTCGCCAGTTGTAGTACGTACCTATCCCTAAGAAATAACACAGACAACTCGTCGGATATACGATTTCTAGTGTCAGTGAGGTCATAGCATCCTGTATGCGGAGAGCTTTCCAACTACATTGTAAAGGTGCTAAACAACGAAAACTTTTGTAACGAGACACTATAGAGAATGCGGCACACACAAGCACTAAACTTCCGTCAGATTTTTTTGTTTTTTAAGTTGAAGAAACACGTGAAATCTATAGGCAACCGCGTTTCATTTAACATGTGGCAGCAGATATGTGGAACAGACCAATGTCGATTAGATAATTTCAGGCTTGCTCACTGTTTTTCGATCGGGCTCTGAAGTCACTCCGTTTAGACTGGCTGGTGTGTTTCACTGCACATACTTTCGTCGCCGGCTCTCGTCGCTCGAAAGACGTGGATTGCCAAGCCTGAAGAATGTTATCGTGGCGTACAGGTGTGCTTGTTGGCGACTCGAAAAGACCGTGTCTTTCTGTGCCCGTGAATAACTGCAGCGTGGATATGTGATGCGCTTTGTGCACTGGCTATTGGCAATTGTACGGCTGCAAATCCGAACGGTTGAGTGATGCTGAGTGGTGAATTGTCGCGGCAAAGCGACTCAAGTTGCGAGAGTTCTCGTTTAATTCCTATAAGGACAACCAAAGAGTGAAATAGGAGCGTGTTGTTCGTCAAGCTGACGTCGACATCCATTTTCTTCGTGACCCGAAGGTACGTGTGTCCGTCCTACATGTTTCTTTTCTAAATGAAGGTGTCATGTGCCAGTGCTTCTGACTTGTTAGCGCAAGTCCTGGCAATAAAATAATAAACGCGTGTGGCAGTACGTTTCCAGAACAGGTGTTTTTCCTTCAGCGTTGGTAAACATTCTGATACCGGCGATCAGCGTATTGCTTCTGTTTACTTGGTTGAGAAAAATGGAAGGAATGCTGTTGTATTGATTAGCACATCAGTTTTGTCTATAGTATTTTCTTGATCGTGTTCCAACTACTCTATTGCGATATTATAACTTTGCGCCAGTCTTGCCAGCTAAACTTAATATGTCTTCTTGAAATTTATAAGTGTGTAGGCACTTACGGTAAGGCGATTTCTTAAATAGCTTTCAGGTGTGTGAGCTCTACTTCAAGCTAGAATACTTGAGAATCACTACCACATTTACCAATCCAAGAACCAGCAGTGCTGTAGAAGTGCCAACGAGTGTTATACATTGTTTAATCTAGACCTAGTACTAACATCTTTCCTAGGCCCTTAGCTATATGAGCGACTATACGCACCACTGCGAGAGGAGCCAAATCAAAAACGCCGGGCCTAAGCGGAAGTCACAGCGAAAGCTAGAAGAGCGGCCATTCAGAGCCTTTTCTAAACACTCTTTTGGTAACTGCTGCAAGCACACTTGCTGGGTGCTCACTACTGCAATAATAATAAAATTTTAGGTTAGTGGGCAGGCATTCGCTATGTTATTTTTCGTCATTCTTCTGAGAGAAGGAAGGAAGGAAGGAAGGAAGGAAGGAAGGAAGGAAGGAAGGAAGGAAGAAGGAAGAAAGGAAGAAAGGAAGAAAGGAAGAAAGGAAGAAAGGAAGAAAGGATAAATGAAGAAAGGAAGAAATGAAGAATAAGGGAAGAAAAAGAAAAGAGAAAGAACTACAAGAAAATACCGCATAAAGAAAGGAAGAAGAAAGACCCTCCTCCCTGAAATAAAGAAGAAATGCCAAGATCACCCCTTCCCCCTAAATCCACTCCCTCCCTCCACTCACCTCCCGCAATCAAAAAGCCATCACATCCCGAAAGAAAGAAAAGGGAGAAGGCAGGGATTGATAACCAGAAAGACATCGGGTTGGCTATCCTACACTGAGGGATTAGGGAACGTGACAAGAAAGAAAGCGTTGTATCCGCTAAACTATTGCGAAGATTTTGTGCCAATTGTTCATGCAATCGGCACAAAATGCAGAATTTTGTGCCAATTGCAGAATTTTGTGCCAATTGCAGAATTTCGTGCCAATTGTTAATAGCTGAACAAAAACAAGTTTTTGTGATGGGTTGTACCATTGGACGACCCACTGCATGGTTGCGCTATTCGCGTTGTGCGACGACCGCTTGTTCTTTCGCTGTTTTAAAACGCTGCACAAGTCATATTAACTCGATTGCTTTCACAGGATCAAGCCTGTCTAAGTTTGCCAGCAAGTCCAAAACACCGGTGTGGCTCAGTATAGTTGAATATTGAGCTGGTACCCAGCGGACCGGGGTTCGAGCCCTACTGTGTCTTTTGTACTTTTTTTTGCTAATTTCACGCAATGTGGTTACGGACACCGGCGGCGGCGGACAACTACGGCGCTGAGCGAGACCCGAGTTTTGATCTCATAACAACTTTCGCTGTAAAAGAGGCAACGCCACTCCTTGTGTCGCTCACAAGAAATTTTTGGGAAATGAGATATAGTTTTTTTTTCTCTTGAATTGCTCGTCACCCTGATATTAGAGTACTGATATTGGGCTGAATAACGTACTTTGGCGTACTTTGGCAGCAGCACACACTCTCCTCCATAACTACGTGTCTATTAAGACAGATGTTCGAAAGAGAAATAAAACTGCAGAAACTTTGCAAATGAGTAGGAACAGTTTCTCTGCATGTTCAAGACTGTGTGTATGTGTGCGTACGTGTGTGTGTAAATGAATAAAAATGAAAAAAAAAACATTTACCTTATTTGTTTCATCACTTCGCTTTTATAGATCGACCACACGTTCGATAGCACACAATCTGACGTTTTCGTTGAAGAAATGGCTTACATATGAGAGTACTGGTGTGTGAGAGTACTGGTGTGTTGAATGTGTTTCGTGATGGTCTTAAGCCCCTTGAAGTGACAGTAGAATGGCCTAGCGACGGACGAATAAGGTTTTTAGATTTAAGTGTTCAGTGTTCTCACAACCAGCTATGCTGGTGCTATGATCCGCGTGCTCAGAAAGCTTTACCACCATTTTATTCCGGTCATTCCAAACTAACCAAGAGAGCCATCGCGACGACTTGCCTCAAAAACGCATTGAACAAGTCATGATATGTGCGCACCTTATGAAGCAGAGCTTCTATAAACAGATCACACGTTTACAAGGATCGGGCTATCCGGATCATGTTTTAGTTTCAGTTGCGGAAAAGGAGTTGAAAAGGATTCGAGCAAGTTCAAGCCAATCTAATGTTCATGTCGATTCACCGGCACAATCAAGACGCACGGCCATAATTCCATATGTTTACCAGCTGTCACATAACCTAAAGAAAGTGGCACTTCGGGACAATATTAGGGTGCTATTTTCAGTACGTGATAAACTTGGGAAATTGTGTGTACTGACGAATCCGTCACGTGGGGAAAGGGTGTTGTGCTCAAAAAAGGCATACACACAAATTTGTGGAGTGCATTTCGTTCGTAATTTATCTTATTCTGTTCACATGTGGGAAAAAATATGTTGGCCAAACCAGTAGGAGTGTGAATGAGGGATTGAGAGAACACAATTACAAGGCGGAATAAACAGCCGCCAGAAGGTTTTCTCACTCTTCACATCCACGCGTGTGGGTGCCGGCCTTTGTTCCAGAGTACAATCATTGTTGGTCGGTATAAGGATGAGAAGACTCAGTTGATCATAGAAGCTGAACTTATTGATGCTCTTGGAGATGTATGTATCAGCAAGCCTTCAATTACCTTGTCAACCAAGGAACTGGCGTTCCTGCGTACGCAGTGATACGTGATTTTATTTGTGAGGGTTTTTGTTGTCCTATTTATCGTTTTTTCTTGTAGGTAGATGACCTTGTCGTGCTTTTATCTGAATACACGTGCTTATCTGCCTGACGATTATGGCTTAAAAGCGGCTTGGAGGTCGAAAATAAACATGTTGTTGCTAGTAGCGCTCTGTCCTCTCAGCCTATTCCTTCCTGTGTCCGTTTTTTCGCCTCGCGCTACATAAACTGCTTTCAAATTATTTCTTACAGATAAATATCTAAACAGGTTCAAGCATAATACATTACTTAAACCAGCGTCTTTTTTGACAGGAAAGGCAGAATAAAGATGTTAAGCATGTAAAACTCGCCCGAACGGCTTAATATTTTAACGGAAAACGATTGTGGCAATGGATTCACAGCCTCCCGTATAGGCGCGCTCGCTCGGGCGAAACGAGTGACGTCATGGCGGCCATGAGCAGGCCTGAGAATATTTTTCTCGGTGGCATTGCACAGACTGGGGGCTGCTTAAATGACCATCTCATGAAGCATGCGTATTGTGTCACGTGACGACGTTTTGCCGAAGCTGTGGGTGTACGCGGGAAGTTGAAAAATGTGCAGTGCTTTCCACTCATGCCCAACAACAACAAAAAACGCGAGAAATACCGGAAGCAGCAGAGATTACTGAGAATCATAACCATTGTATCAGCGTGCCTTCCATTGTGTGGTCAAAGAAAGAATTGTTTTTTTATACCACGTTATAGTGTGTTGTGGTTTAATATATTTTGTTTATTATTTTTTCTACGTAACTGTTCTTGAGCTGAAGCTTATCGCTTTGGGGTGTTGTGGTTTCGATGTGAAGCTGCATAAGCACGCTAGTACCTATACATTTCATGTGTTTCTTAGAAAAACATTCGATTTGATTAATATTGCGTGCGTTGGGTTCTCTTTTCTCTCGTCCCTGAAGTTCGTGCTATTTAGCAGTTCAATGGAGCACCAACTGGCGCAAACAAGCACCATATATTTATAACCTTCGTTCAGAAGTAGGTGGTCTGCGAAGTACCCATGCAACACCTTTTCCCCCGAGCGCCAGCCACGTATCCATAAGTATTTTCTTAAGTGCAACGAAAGCTCCAATTTCACTTTTGGCAGCTACAAACAAACCTTAGTCGCCACGCTTTGACATTGCATACTCGAACGCCCGTGGTTGTGATGTCACAAGATATTCATAACTTTGTTCAAATCGCCAGAACAAGGAAGTAGTCAAAGAGAGGCAGGCAGTTCAGATGCTTGTTCGGCCGGCACCGACCTAAAAATATTGCCAAGCTTGGCATCCCATTATCCTGCCCTGATCAAGCAAATGAAAGCGGTGTCTACTCCGCTGTGCCACACTACTGTCTAGGGGAAAAGCGCACCCTCAATTTGACGCGCCATGTTTGCGTTGACCAAGGATTTGCTTCACAAGGATTGCGTTCACGGACTTCCTGTCTTTTTTAGGGCAGGTAACTTGGTTAAATCGGTAATAGCGGACGCGGCCGTATATCCTCCGCAGACAGCCATGCATGATTATATTAAAAAAAAACATGAGTGCTTAGAAGCGTTTTAAAATAAGGCGCATCAATGGTCAACGTGCCAAGAGCATTTGAAATAAAAAGTAGGAACATATTCAAATCAATTCAACTACTGGCTTGACACTCACAGCACAATTATTCCTTCAAGTCCAGGCGCGTGCACAGGTGGTGGGGTCAACAATTCGGAGGGGGCGAGCGCCACACCTGTGTAAAAGAGGCGTAACAGCAGTCCCCTATCACTGCTTACTAGGACATGTGCTGTTAGTTTAAGTTAACGTTAACGTAATGGGCTGTAGCCTTGTATGTATGCACCATTTTTACGTCCCGTGGTGTTGCATTCCAAGAACTGTTTACTTCTCACCGTCCTTCCGGAAAAGAGAGGAGCAACGGCAGGCCACGGCTTGGAGCACGTCATCGTTTCAGTTTTAGTGGTCGCATTAACTGCGGTGCTTGTTTCGTTCACTGAGGGAAAGGGAGGACACTGCAGTGAATATGTACGCATGTGAATATGTACGCCTAAATGAATAAGTACGCATTTGCACCAAATTGCTACGCCTTGCAAGAATCAAGACGCACTCACTCAATCCGCACAGTACAGACTCGCAATAACAAATTGATTCATCAGCGTATAAAGAGCACCTGCTGGCATCGCCGCGAGCAACATCGAGCAACGTTTAGCGCGTACATCGGAAAGAAAAGAACAAACAGAAGAAGAAAAGAAAAAAAAAAGCCCCGTTATTCGCTCTTTTCGTTTCTTACATTTAGCACCTCGTTCCGTGAACTATATTTATATAACGCTGATGGGGAGGGGTCACCCGCGTGTTTGGCAACTCCTCCGCGTCGTGGCGGCGGTTCTCGCGGTAGAACCCACGCGAGAGTGTGCGGGTCTCTCCCGGGTCTCTCCCGGGTCTCTCCTTTCTTCGCTGTGCGAAGGAGAGAGCCCTTAATGGGTAATGATAGTGATTGCCAGAGCGCGGCATGGCCGCAACTGAATGTTGGCGTACCGTCCGCTGTGCGCGCCTGCGGACAGACCGATTCCCTCCACAGGGCTACCGCCTCGCGCTGCTCGTACGTCTTGGACGCCGAGGGGAGAGATGAAGGGGGAGGGTCGCGGCGCAACCGCCACCGGGGTCTCCGTGCCTCGCCAAGCCTTTTCTCGTGCGTGCGTGCGTGTGAACACGCCCCAATATACGCTATAGAGAGATAGAGAGAGAGAGAGAGTAAAGCGGAACGCCACCGCACTTTGTGTAATACATACATAGTACGCGACGTAATTATTGTGATTACGCGCGCCATGGAGACGCCTTCGCAACGGCTTCCGCGGTATTCATTCACCCCGTTCGGCACTGAAATAGCTGGGTGTACACGTGCACTCATACATATATAGCGGGTTAGGCTCTATACCGTAATGCCGGAGAGCGTTTATAAAATCCGCGATGGATTCGCCCGAGAGCACGTCCAATCTTATAGTACACACGTGCATGGCCTTCGGACGAGGCGTTTAGGTTGCCTACAGCAGCTGTGTTTCACTTAACGCACACTCGGCACGACCACGGAAGAACTGCAACTCTCGACTGGCTTCGTCGGCAACCGTGTATACCGCCACGTTCGGCTTGAGTGGCGCGGCAAAGTTGGCGTTTCGGCAAAAGTCTAGCGCCTAGCGGTGTTTAAGTCTACACGCAATTATAGCGTGTACGACAGGTGAATTGGGATAGACGTTGACGTAAGCCGTCAATTAAAGTTTGACCATGCCGCGTGTTAGGTGTCCGTATACACAACACACTTGCGGACGTGGTGATTCCGAGAGGCGTGAAATTACCCGCTGAATGGAGGCAGTTTACGAAGTTGCCCGTAACAAACGAAGCGTGAAAGACGTTCACATTGCAACGTTCCCTCTACTATTATAATTACGTTCGTTTAAGAAAGGGAGGCGGTTATGACTCAGTATTACCTAAAGAGCCTTTATCGTTACCAGAATGTAGTTATTAACGCTCACTAATTTTATTACACAGTGTTTCAAATGAAGCATTTATCTCATATTGTGCATTTGATGCCGTAGATATCATAACTTACACGATATTGAAGGCAAAGAGGGTGACATAACATTAGTCTCAGTTTTTTTCTTTCTTTTTTTGCTTGCTGCGTCATCTTGCACACGCCTAAGGAGCCATGAAGCAACCATCACAGATGGTGTATTTCTTTCTGTGTTTGTTGGTTTGGTTAGTTAGCTGATCAGTTGTTAATTAGTTGATTACTTAATTGTTTGGTTAGTTAGTTAGTTAGTTAGTTAGTTAGTTAGTTAGTTAGTTAGTTAGTTAGTTAGTTAGTTAGTTAGTTAGTTAGTTAGTTAGTTAGTTAGTTAGTTAGTTAGTTAGTTAGTTAGTTAGTTAGTTAGTTAAGTTAGTTAGTTAGTTAGTTAGTTAGTTAGTTAGTTAGTTAGTTAGTTAGTTAGTTAGTAAAAATACTTTCAGAGCCCGAAGGGACTACGGAAAATAGTCAAGAAAACAATAGTTACAGGCGTAGTTAAAAAAATTCATATTGAAAGCTTCCTCATCCATGTTACAGACAATGGAGGTGGGAAAGTGGTTCCAGGCGGCGCCTGTCCCAGGAACAAGCGAGTATGGTAGGAATAGGCATACACGAGATGTTCTGCAGCGATGAGAATGTTAATGTGGTGCCCAATTCCAAAAATGCACATTTACTTTCTTTTAATTTGTGAAAAGTTTTAGAGCATCATGATGCTGAAGTAAACATGTGTCTAATACCCTTTCAGCACTGAACGACCTCATAATACATTCCCTCAATTGACAATGCAAAACAATAATATTTTCCATACACATTTACAGAAATGCATGCAATATAGCATTTAGAAGAGCATGAAAAGTGCGGGAAATTGATCGACATTGCGCACGCAAAACGTTTCGGTTAGGATGGCAAGAGAACTACTGGTGTGGCTTACTGCTGGGGCATCTGATGCTTTAGAAATGTTTACTCCGCCAGAGTGCAACACAGCTTCCCATTCATAAGTCAATCCCGTACTGTGGAGGCACATTATGATGAAGCTGAAGGTGTTGTCTCCTTAAAAAAGGTAAAAAAAAACGTCAGAACGCTAAATTCTTCCTGGCACTAAAAGGTGAAAGCCTGCTGAAACCTTAGTACTGCATTGAGTTATTTCGTTGGGGACCAAGCATCTTGCATAAGATAACGAGACGAAGTGTGACTCGGACACGCGTTGAATTACCTTCACATTCTCAGTCGATTAAACCACATGTTAAGCCATACCTAACAGTAGGGGTTAAAGATTACCAGCTCCCTGGCTCTTTTCACGCAATGGTCGAAGAGTATTCTTATAAACTGCCTGTACTGGCAACCCTGCGGCAAGCTTGTGTATATATATGGCTTCCGAAACCACGACGTCAGTTGTGAATGTAACCACTATAAGAAAGGTTGGCAAGACCGATAGCCTTTTAATATTTGAATGTATTTAATGTTCACTCAGAATGTTCTCGTCAAAACAACATCAGCGCATGTATACTTGCCGCAGCCATGCTCTGAAAAAAAAACAGCAAGTGCTGGCGGATTCAACCTCGTCTTATGCAGCTGCTTCAGTACTGACGCTTTGATGTACCGTACAAAGCATGAAGCCGTCATGTACATGTGGCAGCCCACGAGACATGCAGGGCAGCGATCACGTCACGCGTTGAGTTATATATAGTTCCATGGAACGGAACATCTGTAGGTACGGAGCCATTATCTCCGTTTGTTTTCTCAACAGAGACGTCAGCGTATAGCAGATATGGTGGTTCTATCTTCTGTTACAGTTTAACGAGGCGAAATGTTGCTTTCGCCCCGGTTGTAATGTTGATTCTTGGCGCGAAACTAGAAGTGTTTAGTGGAAAGATCTAGCTTCACGCCGAAAAGCGACGAAAGCCCTCCTGAAGTTTCTGCGATTGACCCGGCGCCTCGTCGAACGTTTATGACGTTTTAGTGTGTTTGTGGGTTTTTGCTTCCGTCCCACTCTCTTTCTCTCATTTTCTTTTCCTTACTTTTCTGTCTGCTATTTCCCCTTCCCCAGTGCAGGGTAGCAAACCAGATACTTGCTTTCCGGTTACCTCCCTGCCTTTCTTCATGTCATCTCTCTCTCTCTCTCTCTCTCTCTCTCTCTCTCTTACACATTGATATTTTTCCACAATGGTCCTCCATGTTGTAGCCTGTTTTACTAGAAGCAGAATACGCGAAATGTGTAGATTGCCACAAACGTTACAGATTTGCGGTCCGCCTATATGCTTTTTGGGAATAGTTGTTCTTGAGTGACTTTCCAGCTGTGGAAGCAGAAGTTGGCACGCAAGGGCTGCGTACATTGCCGTTGCATAAGCTTCCACATAAGAAGGGAAGAGCGCAAGAATACTTGTAATTTGTAGGTCTCATGTGATCAGCCTGTAATGTGCTGCAAGTGTATGTGTATATCGCTCTGTGTCTATATTTACATATAGAAAGAATCTGAGGCAAATTCAATACAAATGAGAGGCCAACCATCACTTTATATACACGGATACTCTGAATGGGTACTCAAGGTCAAGAAAAGTAAGTTTTTCTACTGTACATAACTTCTTCGGCGCCTCATGCATAAGGTGCCATTCACAAACTGTCAGCTTCGCTGCACACTTTCGCTTTGATTTTTCTTGATTTCGACTATGATGTCCTTAACGCATTCGCTCCCTGATACACTTTGCTCTCTTCTTATCCCTTAAGGTTACACGGATCATTTCTCCTTTTCATTGCTCTCTGCGTTGTCCTCAACTTAAGTTGAACCTTCTTTGTAATCCTCTGAGTTTCTGCTCCGTAGGTAGTAACGGTAAGATTCAGCTACTATATACATTCCTCTGGTCGAAATCATAATCGAAACAAAGAAAAAATGGTCATGGGCAAGGTACGTAGCGCGAAGGGCAAGATAGCCACTGGTCATTAAGGATCACTGACTGGATTCCAAGAAAGGGCAAGCGAGTGAAGGGAAGACAGGAAGTTAGGTGGGCAGATGAGATAAGGAAGTTTGCTGGTATTAAGTGGCCGCAGCTAGCACGGAACTGGGTTGACTGGCAGAACATGGGAGAGGCCTTTGTACTGCAGCGGCCGTAGTCAGGGTGGTGGTGGTGGTGATGATGATGATGATGATGATGATGTATTAATAATATAAAGGTACTACAGACACCACTTTTTGCGGCGCTGAGTGTCCAACGGCGCGTTCAGATAGAAGAAAGTATTCAAGAAATGCCTTAATACGTAGAATTGAAATGCACAGGCACTGGCGCACTATTCTACGCAGTGACTCGTGCGTTGTTTTGTCCGGTATCGATTGGAGCAAACACAGATATGTGTGTGATCAATCCGCTTTCAAAATGCTGACACTTTGAAGTCCACATCATATTCGCTCCAGGAATTCGTTAACAAGTGGAGAAGCAAGGGAACTTTTAGATGCGAAGCGTATTGTGGTCAAGCTCAATCCGATGTGTGGCGTGACTACTCTATCATCTCTTACGCTCCACCACCCTCTCTCGCCTCGCAACACCGACGCAGGCAGCGTCTGCCAGCGAGTTTCTTGATTGAAAAAAAAAACCGAGTGCTCACGCTGCGAAACCATTCACTGGCCACTCTTATATATATATATATATATATATATGTATATATATATATATATATATATATATATATATATATATATATATATATATATATATATATATATATATATATATATATATATATATATATATATATATATATATATATATTCGAAGGTCGTAGGTTCGTTTCCTGCTGACAGTTGGTAATTTTTTCATCCACTTTTCTTTCTTCTTATTTACATTCCATTGGTTTTAATAACTTCCCCTGTACATTCCTTGGCATTACTGTCTGTTATATCTCATTAATATTGTGTTAAAACACGGAAAAAACGAGCCCTTAGGTATACACTTCTTTCCCTTATATATATATATATATATACATGCGTATATAGATACTGGATCTTGACCTCCAAGGTATTGCCAGTGGGAAATTTCATCATCATCATCATCAGCCTGACTACGTCCACTGCAGGACAAAGGCATCTCCCATGTTCCACCAGTTAACTTGGTCCTGTGCTTGCTGCTGCCAATTTATAGCCGCAAACTTCTTAATCTCATCTGCCCACCTAACATTGTGTCTCCCCTTAACCCGCTTGCCTTCTCTGGGAATCCAGTTAGTTCCCCTAATGACCAGCGGTTATCCTGCAGTCTACGCGCTACATGCCCGGCCCATGTCCATTTCCTCTTCTTGATTTCAGCTATGATATCCTTAACCCCCGTTTGTTCCATAATCCACTCTGCTCTCTTCTTGTTTCTTAAGGTTACACCTACCTTTTTCTTTCCATTGCTCGCTGCGTCTTCCTCAATTTAAGCTGAACCCTCTTTATAAGTCTCCAGGTTTCTGCTCCGTAGCTAAGTACCGGCAAGATACAGCTGTTATATACCTTCCTCTTGAGGGAGGCAATCTACCTGTCATAATTTGAGAGTGCTTGCCAAATGTTCTCCACTCCATTCTTGTTCTTCTAGTTACTTCAATCACGTGGTTCGGCTCTGCAGTTATTACCTGCCCTAAGTAGACATAGTATTTTACAACTTGAAGTGCACTATTACCTATCTCGAAGCACTGCTCCCTTCCGAGGTTGTTGTACATCACTTTTGTTGTCTGCAGATTAATTTTAAGACCCACCTTTCTGCTCTCTTTGTCTGACTCCGTTATCATGAGTTGCAATTCGTCCCCTGAGTTATTTAGTAAGGCAATGGCATCGGCGAAGCGCAGGTTACTAAGTTACTCTCCATTAACTCTTATCGCCAACTGTTCCCATTGTAGGCCTCTGAAATCCTCCTGTTAATTCATTTTTTTTTTGTTTCCTTTCACGCTTCTCAGATAATTAGTGGCGTCGCAACGTTAAATAAAGGCCAAATACGAAAGACTGGATGACAAGGAAGAGTGGGATGCTGTCTGGTGTCCGGGAATCCAGACAATACAGGTCATAGCTTCGAGTGAGGTCGGATTAGTAACTTTTAGCGCAACAAAATGACACAAGAAATGCTACAGGACACAGTGTAACTCTCAGCTGATGCTGTGGCTGATGTCAATTAAAATAGCACTGTGCTCTGTCGTGTTTCATGTCATTTTGTTGCACTAAACGTTACTATAGACATATGTCAGCAAAACTTGCGCAGCTCCCTCAGACTCACTCAAGAAATATATTTAGCGCATAGCGCTCACTCGAACTCCGACTCACTTAAGTTTTTACGAGAGACTCCCTCGTACTCACAAGATACTGGTGTCAAACCTCTTTGACACCAATATCTGACGCAATCGTGCTCTTCATGGCACCTTTTGACATAGTACCTTCGAATGCTAGTTATGAGTGGTTGCAAGTTCGCAAGGTCATTTTTCTGGAAAGAGGTGACAACAGATACTTATGAAGAACTTCTTTCAAAGAGTCGGTGGTGGGGTCAAGGTCCTCTCTGCGTAATTCATGCCTCTGATCAATAAATATGTGAAATCTTGCATGTAAAAAAAAAATCAGCTTTGGGATATGTGTGAGTAAAACTAAGTATCCAGGTAAGGCTGATAGTAATGCTGAAGATTAGTAGATATGGTACCTTAGATCATATCTACTAATAAAAAAAGTGGAACTCACTCAGACTCATTTAATCCTGGAGGCACTGGTGCAGTATACGTCCGCCTGCAACCTCCCAGCAATTTAGGTCAGTAGACTGCTTCACATGCCACGAGGCGGTGGTTTGGTTTGGGAAAACTTTACTCCGAAGGCGTGTGCCCAAGCAAACGGCGGGCCGCTCCCACGATGGAACAGTAAGGCCGAGACTTAGCGCCAAATTTTGGGCCCTCTGGACAGGCCTAAGTTGTGATATTATGTCCGGACTCCGAAGAGCGGAGTTCCACTTTCTGGACGATGCTGTATCGGTGCCGCGTACCGAAGAGCACTCCCAGAGCATGTGATGTAAGGTGGCCTGAAACGGCACATTTTGTACACGACTTGGTTAAATAAACCTCAGGGCAAAGCTTGTGGAGTAAGGCTTGGTTAGGGCACGTTTCTCTTTGAAGTAATACCAATGTATGCGCCTGCGCTCTACTTAGCTTCCTATGTGGAGGCGGAAAGATTCTGCTATCCATAGTGAAATGTTGGGCAATTTCATTGTATGTAGTTGGCGGATCCCTGTTTACGAAATCTCCAGTTAAACCCAAAGGTCCTCGAGATCCATGGCCGCAGACAGCTAACCATCGCGCCCTAGAGTGGGCCAACTCGTTGCGATTGAGAATCCTTCCGTCCATGTTTCCCATATGAGCCGGAAACCATGTATAAGGGTATGGGTTGTAAGCAACGACTTCACATCGAGTATATTTTTGGCCTCTTTGTACACAGCTCCAACACTGAAGGCACGAATGTCCGCTCTAGAATCGCTTAAATATGTTCATGACGCTGATCTAAATGAGCCAAGGCAAATGGACAACCTTGCTCGGCTTTATTGGCAGTTTTGGCGCATACCGACGCCGCATTAATTGTGACCCCTTTGTGGTTGATTGCCACTACCGTGAATCGTTCTCTCTGGTCATCAATTGTGCCGCGTCTACTGAAACAGGCACCCCCGTCAAGATCCGCAACTTGGCGTCTTCAAGGTTTCGTATCTGAAGGGGCAAGTTGATGGTTCTGCAGTGTGTTCCGACCGCAGCCCCAACTGTCCCGAATAACTTATCGACTTCTTCACTGCTGTAGCACCCCCTATTTGGTACGCTGAGTTTAGATTTGTTCCTTGGACAGCGAATCAGAAACCACAGTGAGGCGAATGTATAGCGTAATCATGACCACACAGAAGGCATGGTGCATGCAATGCGATGTTTACGCAGTGCTTTCGAGCTTATTTCCATTCCTTTGTAATTAGGTTTTTCGATTATTCGACTCACAACTCCACTGCAGCTGAATTCTCTAAATGTGCGAGAAGGCCACACACGGTGTCCTTCTCTTGTTGTAGCGGCCGCTTCATCCTGTATTCGCTACAACTGAAACCATCACGAACGTACGTTTGTTATGAGATGCTAGCATTCGGGGACGCTACTAGTGCACGCACGCCCTTTATCAGTGCTCCCATGGTGAAGCGGGTTGATGTGACTGGCATTGAGAAACGTCAATATGATTTAAGGTTTATGGAAGGCACCGTACTTCGTGGGGCTATACACAATTTGGAATTTTTATTCCTAGGCACGCCACCGATATGCACAGTGGCGACTTTTTGGTGAATTTTGAAGAAAAATGGCGACGTTTGGCCACATTTTGCTTGTCGTGTGGCGAATTTTTCTCGAAAGTCAGTGGCAACCCTGACCCCGACCTGCATGCATAGAGGCATTTGAGGGGGAACGTTATTGGAAACAATCAGAAACTAGGTTCAATTGGACGCGTGCCGTTATAAGCATGGTAAACAAGAAAGAGAGGGCAATCATTTCGTATTGCTTCGTTGCCATTTCCCTCAAAGGGTGCGCTACATTCGCAAAGTGAACCAGCGCTAGCTCGACGAGTACGTGAAACTGTTCGCGCGCCACCCCTTACACACACAGTTTCCTTTCACTTGAAGTTTCCGCAGCCCGTTTCCTCGTACACGAACGCTTCTCGCGTATCCCAGCAGGCCTCTGGTTCTCGAGAACGCCTCGTGCATCCCTTCTTCACAAAAGGATTGCGGGAATCGGAACAGGGATGGAGGGGAAAAGGAGGCCAGTAGATGCCGCCGCGCGGTCGCGGCGCCGCGAGCGATCACAAACCGCGACCACCCGGCAGAGGGCGCGAGTGAAGCATGCAGCGAAGCCGCTGCCATCGACTTCGGCGCACGCGGCGCGGAAGGACGGAAAGAAAAGAAGCCGACAAGGCGGCGCTTCTGCATGCGAGCCTCGCATGCTGCTAATGACAGGCTGCCAGTCCGTTTCTCGGGAGCGGCGCAGCAATCGCCAGGAAACGTCGTTCCTTTTCTCGCGAGGCCTGCCGCGCATGCGGCGCTACAACAGCGAACTTGTTTGTTTGCACGCGCACCCTTTTGTTTTCGCCGATCGCACTAGACGTACAAACAGGCAGGGGCGGTATATACACATGTGTGTGTGTAAAGCATATATATGTCCCGGCGACGTCGTCAATTTCGGCCGGCGTCTCGTCGTATGCTGTGTTGAACGTTATTTCGGGTGTATGACGTCTTTGACAGCCCGCTGCGGCGTCGGCTCCTGTTTTCGCCGAGCCTACGGCTGAGGGTTTAATATTATAGAAACTTGGTCGCTTTTTGTTTTTTTTTTCTTCTTCCTGATGTCACGTCTTCGTGTGACGACGTTTAGGAGTTTGTGTACCCGCCATGGTGGTCTTGTGGTTATGTTGCTAGACTGATGGCACGCAGGTTGCGGGATCGAATGCCGACCGCATTTTCGATGGAAGCGAAGACGCTTCAGACCCGTGTACTTGGATTTAGGTGCACGTTAAGGTACCCCTGGTGGACGAAATTTCCGCAGCGCTCCACTAAGGCGTCTCTCATGATCACATCGGGGTTTCGGGACTATACTCCCTTCCGCCCTTCCAACCAAAAATTATTAACAGTTTGTCGACCTCCCTTTCCTCGCCACGCATCATTATTATTTGGTAGAATGAACAAACACAATAGAGAAATTATACATGTATATACTACTAGCATTTTGATTGTTATACTCATATAATAATATATTTCTTACTTTTGTAACGTCGGGGAAGTTCGCAAAAGGCAGACGGTGATTTATTCGTTCGTGGGAACCGCATTATAAAATAAAATAACAAAATGACACATTATGCACTGATCATGATGATACAAGTTCAATGAAGTGGCATTAGAGAGATTATATGTGTTCAATATAATGTGCGACCTATGATCTTTATTCTTTCTGGCTGGTCTTCAAGCAAATTAGTGTTTCGAAGTAAACCGGGAATCTCACGGAAACACAAGCACATACTGTCACACTCCTGAAATCATCTCTCTTGTAAAGTGTACATTATTAGCATTGAAGTTATCTTGACGGGTGTTATCTCGCACGGGTGTTCCAGTGCTGTGGGTGGGGGACACTTTATTACATTGATGCGCAGTTATCCTTATTGTCGCTGAGAATAAAGAGTGATAAGTCAGTTCACCAGATGTTCTAATACACTTCACGATAGAGCTTATATATGAACAGAGGTTGGTACATAAAGGAAGAAAATTAAGGTTGGGATTTTCTTTCTTGAATTGCGTGTCCAAGCAACGATGTCTTTTCGTATACGTGTAACGTCAGAAACTTAAGTGCAGTACTGTTTTTTTTCTTATAAATCGCAAATTGATTGTTTAGCTGTGAACCGTTCGCAGGACAAAATTGTATGTAATGTTGCGCCGAGCCGGAGCAAGAATTTCACTGAAGTTCCATCATGAACAGTTGAAAACTGGACCCTTAAACGTTGAAGTACGTGATTTTATCGCTGGGTCACAGTTATGACACTCACATTTTCCTTGAAATCTTACAGTAAAAGGGAAATGCAATATTGTTAGTGCTAGTTGCGTGACAGTTTCTACGTGTGCTTTCGGCATTGGCAATGGGACCTTCATAAGATTGTTCGGCGCTGGTTAGGGTTAAATATAGAAGAAAATGTATTTAGTCGCTGCGCCGCGTGCCTCATTCGAAGAATGCGAGCCGACATTTGCGTTTCAAGTACCGCACGATTCGGTAAACGTAAAGGAGCCATTGTCTACCTCCTGCTCCTGTGCCCCACCCTTTTCAGCCTCTGGCGCAGTATCCACTGCAGTGCTCAGAGGTATAGCAGCTCTAGAGTTGCCCATGGAGCACAGTTAGCCATCATCGGCCCATTTAGTAATTCCGTGCTCCTTCTGTAGCGAAAGAAGATAAAAAGAATATTGCCGAGCGGGAAGTGACGCAATTTGCGTTTCGTCGAAGGTCCACCTCGTAGCCGAGGCGCCAAATGACATGCGTGATGGCCGCAGGAATGCCCCCTGGGCGCATGCAGATTCTGCAGAGAAAAAAAATAAAACAAAAAAAATAAACGTTGGCGCCGCCATTTCGAGTGCCATTTCAGCTGCAGTCCTTCCGGACCTTCTTCTTTTTTTTTTCCCGCGGGCCGCCAATGGTGCCGGCAGTTTGAGTGGAGGCCGGCGGGACGTCGGAGGGCAGCCGCCAGTCAAGCACCAAACAAAGCGTCGTCATCCAGCCTGGCGCCTCGGACGCACACGGCAGACACACGTCCTGACGGCAGCCGCCAGCAGATCGCGATGCGAGCGCACGCACAAAAAAGAGAAGCAGTGCGCCTGAGCTCGCGCCTCAAAAACAAAGGAGGGGAGGAGGGCCCCATCTCGTGAGTCACTCCCGCCGAAATCGGCGTGAAAAGGAAGAGAGACGACTGCCAAACACCGCACCGGGCAAGCAGGGGGTAGACCCCTCCCTCTGACAGACCATATTACGTGCCAGAGGTTCCGCTTTGTAGAACACCGCGCACAGCGCCTTGCCGCGGCCATCGCCGTCAGCGTTGGCGCCAGAACCGAAGCGGTGGCATTTGCAACAGCTCTACTACAGCAGCGGCAGAAGCTATGGGCAAGCACACTGCCGAACGTTCGCTTCCAACTCGCGGCGCTTTTTCCCACAAAGCGGCCTGCGAAGCCCGAGCGGTACGGCGCTTCGCGGGAGCGCGCTCGGCGACGCCGGCTGCCAAGAGCTCGAACGCAGGCAGCCGATCAGGTTTTTCGCAATGACAGGCGGAGCCGCGTCCCAAGCAGGGGAGGGGGGAGCCTCATTAGGTCATTAAGTGTCATTACGGAGAGCGTCGGGGGGTCCCTGGCAGCATGGAAAAGACGGGCGAGGGGGGTTGAAAGCCGCCCGAGCGGCAAGCAGCGCCGTTTCCTGCTGCTTCTGCTGCCACCCCTCCCAACTCGCGGCTTTTGTCTCTTTTGGCGGCTTTCTCCATCGCAGCGTGCGTGTGTGTCTTCGGCTTTGTCTTGCGATCTGTCGCCCCCCTCAGAGCCTCGGATCGGTTTTAAGCTGTCCGCGCTCTGCCTTAAGCATCGTCTTGCTTTTATTTTTAGGCTTCGACGGCTTTTGTTGCTTGGTTGCGTTCCCGCGAACTGCCTGTGTGTGTGATCGCGCCCTGGTTCCATCGCCCTGTCTCATCCACCCTCGTTCTCTAGTGTCCTTCTTTGCGCGGCTTGTTGTCTCTGCAGACTTTATGTCTTTCTTTTTGTCCGTTAGTGCGCTCATTGGTCGACTATGGTCACGGCAGGCGTGCGTCCACTGGCTTGAAGATCTTGCGACGGCGCACGCGATGAGACGAGCAGTGCGTCATGTGATAGTCGCTTCTTATGGCTCACGCCGAAACGGATTTCTCCGAACCGTGCTGGCCACACAGATCGGCAACATGACCTGCGTTCATTGCTAGAAAATTGCGCGCGTGCCAATCGTAGCTCTCTAATTGCTTAAGAGAAAAGAAAGCCACGTCACCCTGAGCCATACCTGCGGCAATTTTTTTTTCTTTCGAGAAATATGAGGAATGCTGCGAATGACGTTCCTTCAGAGCATTTCCTCTCGTCTGCTTCGCATGGGGATTCGTCTGCTATATACCGATCTGTAGGTTCCACTTGACTCATACGCACTAACGTAAGCGGCAGACCGGGTTCAATATCCTTGGCATCGAATCTGCATTGTCTGAAATTCCGTAAGGCTTTTGGAATAGTTAATATCGCTTCGCTTACCTGACTGCTCTTTTCTAGAACACGTATGTTCGGTTCTCTATCACATCGAATAAAAATACCACAGTGGACACTCGAGCTTCGCCTTCAAGAGTAGGACGCGACAGCGTAATTGGGCCCCGCGCTCTTGGCAATCTCAACAGCTAGCCTAGCTTCGGTTCTCGGGCGATGCGTCAATCATGCCGCAAGAAGACGAACGTCTGTGCACGTAACAAACTTTGAAAAACAATGCCCGCCTATACTGATGCTCAGCTATAACAATTCTACACGTCTTTGTACGCGGAAAACATTTATGGGGCGAATCTCCTCTTAGTCTAACGTTATCCAGCGTCAGGCGTTACCGGCCGTATCAGACAGACAGACAAGCAGACATACGGGCGGGCGGACGCTTCGTTCCATTCTATAAGAGAACGCATTCAAAATAGCCCCCCAAGTTCGGACAGTTGGTTCTTGCGCCACTTATGTTATGTGGTAACATCTTAACCAACGATGATTCAGACGGAAATCCCGCTGTAAGATGGCCCCGCCACGGTGGTCTAGTGGCTAAGGTACTCGGCTGCTAACCTGCAGGTCGCGGGATCGAATCTCGGCTGCATAGCCGATGGAGGCGGGAATGTTGTGGGCCCGTGCGCTCAGATTTGGGCGCGCGTTAAAGAACCCCAGGTGGTCGAAATCTCCGGAGCCCTCCACTACGGCGTCTCTCATATTCATATAATGGTTTTGAGGCGTTAAACCTCATATATCAATCAATCGATCACCGTAAGATGAAATTTATCAGACTATTCAAGGTCAGCAACTTACTGGTAATATTGCAGGTGCACTGCAAAATCCCGCAGGAGAATGAAGATTGAGCTTCAACAGCTCGAAAGATTCAAATAAAGATCTTCATGATACTCTTCTGTTCTTGTCACAAAATATGATAATAATATTAATAATAATACATTTTATTTCTTCAAATAAAACAGTATATGTGACTAGGCCTGCCAAAGCCAATTGGTGGCTTGAGTGGCAGAGCCTGGCAGACAGCAAAACAAACCAGACGCGGAGGCTCGAGAGCAACCTTTGGCAGTACTCCGAACTAAAGAAACATCTCGAAATTTATTTAGAATTTTCACGTAACATGAAAGTCCTTTTTTATCTGGTGCACTAACACAAAGGACGGCAACGAGACTACAGGATACTATATCATCATTTCAAGCAGTAGTACCAGAATTTAAACAATGGAAACCTTCAAAACCACCTTGGACGCTGCCACTTCTCAACGTTATCCGTGAAATAGACGGCATAGAGAAGAAAGCAGAGATGGCACCTCTAGTAGCGGCACAGTTGGTACTTCATCAGCTTCATGTAATGCATAATGAAAAAAAAAACGAAGATATTGTTACGAGGTTGGTTGCTTCTGAGCAAGATGTATTTGCAGAGTAAAAACTACAGGCAAGAGACACAATGGCTGATTGGCCCAGTCGCGCGCCTGTCAGTCGCACCTCTTCCTTTTCTTCCTCTCCGTAGCAGGACCCCCGGGCGTTGGAGCGCCGTCTCGGCGAGAGTCCGGAGAAGTGCGACAGAAGTAGGGTTTCATGCGCGAAACATGGACAATGTCAACTAGTGACGAACTTGGTGACGTACTGGAGTGCAATGGCGCTATCTCGTAGGTTACGTCGCTAACTTGACGTAAGACTAGGTAGGGTCCGGCGTATCGGGACAAAAGTTTTTCGGAGAGACCTACACGGCGACACGGTGACCAGAGGAGCACGTGGTCACCTGGGGCAAACGTTTATATTTCGATGCCGGTGGTCGTAGCGGGCTTTTTGCATATCCTGTGACCTGGTGAGGCGAGACTGGGCAACTTGACGAGCCATGTGAGCCCGATCAATGGCTTCGCGCGCGTACTCGGAAGCAGATGGCACGAGAGGCAAGGTGGTTTCAAATGGCAATATGGGGTCGCGACCATATAAAAGATAAAAAGGCGAGAATCCCGCAGTGTCATGTCGAGAGGAGTTATATGCGAAGGTCACATAGGCCAACGTGGTATCCCAGTCTCGATGATCATCGGAGACGTACATCGAAAGCATCTCTGTGAGCGTGCGGTTGAGACGTTCAGTTAGGCCATTAGTTTGTGGGTGGTAGGCGGTAGATAGCTTATGCGCTGTAGCACACGAGCGAAGGAGGTCATCGACAACTTTGGACAGGAAAGAGCGGCCGCGGTCCGTAAGCAGCTGTCGGGGTGCACCATGGTGTAAGATGACGTCATGAAGAAGAAAATCCGCGACGTCAGTGGCGCAACTGGTTGGCATGGCCTTTGTTATCGCGTAACGGGTCGCATAATCTGTGGCGACGGCAATCCATTTATTTCCGAGTGTCGTCGTCGGAAAAGGGCCAAGAAGGTCGAGTCCCACGCGATGAAATGGTTCAGAGGGGACTTCAATTGGGTGAAGATATCCAGCTGGCAGCAAAGAAGGTCTTTTCCGGCGCTGGCAGAGGTCGCAAGTGGCGACATATCGACGTACGCTGCGGTACAATCCAGGCCAGAAAAATCGACGTCGCACGCGGTCGTATGTGCGGGAAACGCCGAGGTGTCCCGCTGTTGGTGCGTCGTGAAGTTGTTGAAGTATGGCAGGCCGTAGATGACGAGGGATGACAAGCAGAAGCTCAGGGCCTTCAGTGGTGACGTTGCGGCGGTAGAGGATGCCGTCATGCAGCACGAACATACGGGATTCAGCGTCATGGCTGTCAGACTGGATGGCGTCGATGATAGTGCGCAATGACTCATCCCGTCGTTGTTCGATGCGCATATCGCTGACGTCTGTGAACGCCATTACTCTGCTCTCCAGGTCAGGCGCAACGGGATCAGGAGGATCTACCGGATATCGAGAAAGACAGTCTGCGTCCTTGTGCAAACGGCCAGACTTGTAGCTGACGCTAAACGAAAATTCCTGAAGCCTCAGAGCCCAGCGAGCCAGACGTCCAGTCGGGTCCTTCAGAGAAGTCAGCCAACAGAGGGCGTGGTGGTCCGTAACGACAGTGAAAATGCGACCATATAAATATGGCCGAAACTTGGCGACGGCCCAAACTAAAGCTAGACACTCTCTCTCGGTGATGGAATAATTCATCTCCTGGGGAGAAAGCAGGCGACTGGCGTAAGCTATCACGCACTGTCTACCGTGGTGCCGCTGAGCGAGAACTGCGCCGATACCGTGGCCACTGGCGTCGGTGCGAACCTCTGTGGCAGCAGAAGGATTAAAGTGGGCAAGTATGGGGGCGTAGTTAGGTAGCCGATGAGAGCGGCAAACGCTTGAGCCTGCTCAGGGCCCCATGAGAATGTGGTATCCTTCTTCAGCAAATCTGTCAGTGGCCGGGCAACGTCGGCGAAGTTTTTCACAAAACGGCGAAAGTAGGAACATAAGCCGACGAAGCTACGGACATCGGATGTAGAACGGGGCACTGGAAAGCTACGGACGACGCGGATCTTTTCGGGATCTGGTTGGACACCATCGGCGTTTACAATATGGCCCAGAATGGCAATCTGACGGTGACCAAATTGACACTTCTTGGAATTGAGTTGTAGCCCAGCTGTTCTGAAGACTGCGAGAATTGCAGCGAGACGGGTCAGGTGGCTATCGAAAGTAGATGAAAAGACTATCACATCGTCTAGGTAACAAAGACAAGTAGACCACTTGTAACCACGCAGGAGAGAGTCCATCATTCGTTCGAATGTGGCAGGGGCGTTACAGAGTCCAAAAGGCATGACCTTAAACTGGTATAAACCATCTGGTGTAATGAAGGCCGTCTTCTCGCGGTCCATTTCATCGACAGAAATCTGCCAGTAGCCGGACCGAAGATCTATAGACGAGAAGTATGTAGCCCCGTGTAGGCAGTCCAACGCGTCATCGATGCGTGGTAGCGGGTACACGTCTTTGCGTGTGATCTTGTTTAGGTGGCGATAGTCAACGCAGAAGCGCCAGGTACCATCTTTTTTCTTCACAAGGACGACAGGGGAGGCCCAAGGACTACTTGATGGTTCTATGACACCTTTGTTGAGCATTTTGTCCACTTCTGCTTGGATAACTCTACGCTCAGTGGGGGAGACACGATAGGGGCGTCGGCGAATAGGACTGGCGTCACCAGTATTTATACGGTGCTGAACAGTGGATGTTTGCCCTAGAGGTCTGTCGTCGAAAGAAAAAATGTCGGTATATGACGCGAGAAGGCGATGGATGTCATTGGCTTGCGCAGGATTGAGGTCGGGTGCAATCATCTTCGAGAAACGATCTGGCCGAGAACAGGTGCTGTTCGCTACAGGAGACTGAAGTAAATCAATCTCGGTGGTGAGCGCTGCTATTTCGAATTCGTCAGCATTAGAGACGCTGGCCAAGAACATGCCACGAGGAAGCACTTGAGGGCACAAGCTGAAATTGAGAAGTGGAAGCGAGGTACAATTGTCAGTAACAGTCACAAGCGTATGGGGAATGGCAATGTTGCGGCTCAAGAGGACGTCGGCGAGAGGAAGGAGGACATATTGACCATCGGGAACTTGGGGCTGTGCGGTCAAAACGACGAAGGTGGCTGCCTGAGCTGACAGCCGCACATCCTGAAGAGAGCACAGGCGCGGCGGGGCAGTGTGGGGTTCAGCGACTATCTGAGGCAACTCTAGCTGAAGAACGCCTGTAGCACAATCGATCAGAGCAGAATGATTCGACAAGAAGTCCAGGCCTAGGATAATGTCATAAGGGCAGTGGTCAATCACGGCTAAAATGACAGAAGTAGTGTGGTCCTTTATACGTAAGCGGGCAGTGCACAGACCGAGAACCATCGGCGTGCCGCCATCGGCCACACGGAGCATTTGTGCAGCCGCTGGTGTCAGAACTTTCTTTAAACGTGTGCGTAGGCTTGAACTCATGACCGAAATGCTTGCGCCGGTGTCGACAAGTGCTTGTACAGGTTCGCCGTCTACTTTAACGTCTATTACACTTCGTCTGGTGGGAACGGAAAGAGGATTTGCTGCGGAAGTCGTCAATGCAGCACCACCTCCGGGGGCTGCATTTCTCAGTTTTCCGAGACAACGCGGCCGGAAGCCACGGGGGACGAGAAGCGCCGTGGCTGCGGCGAACGGGACGATGGACGACGTGTTTGCGGCGATCGAGACTGGTGCCCACGTGGTGAAGGCGAGCGGCTGTACCAAGTGTTCCGAGAATGGTCAATGGCATTGGGCTCTTCGGCAGGTGGAAAGGTGCGGGCGGTATCGTCGAAACGGGTCATATTGGTCGTTGCGCGATGTGCCGAGGACCATGTGTTGCGGCAGTAACGGGCAATATGTCCAACGCGGTGGCAGTTGAAACATATAGGGCGGACATCTGCAGTTCGCCACTCAGCCGGGTTGCGAGTACGTGGAGAAGACCGTCGGTCGGAGAAGGGCATCACGAAAGGGCGTTCGCTGACTCTAGGCGCGGTGACATGGCACACGGAATGCACTCCGATGTTTTCAAGCTCCTGGCGCACGATGGCTTGAACAAGAGGAACAGTAACAGGAGTGGCATCGGTACTGCGCGAATAGAACGCCGAGGGCGCCATAGCTTCCAGTTCACGACGAACAATGCGTGTAAGGTCTCCCGGCGGCGATGCACGTTGTGGTGTTGACTGGTCCTCGCAAGTAGATGTTGCAGCGGTGTTTGGGAGTCGAGCGAATGTTTGTAGAATGCGGCGACTTTTCACTTGCTCGAACTGACGACACTCTTTGATGATCGCGTCTACGGTGGAACAGCCCTTGCACATCAGGAGATTGAACGCGTCGTCGGCAATCCCTTTCAGAACATGTCCCACCTTGTCACCTTCTGTCATGTCGCTTTCGGCCTTTCGGCAAAGGGCCAGCACGTCTTGAATGTAAGCGAGGTATGACTCCGTAGGGGATTGGGCACGGCAGGCCAATTCCTTTTTGGCGGCGATCTTCCGACTGGCGGTTTTTGCCAAACACCTCTCGCATCTTTGCTTTGCATTGGTCCCAGCTTGTGAGTTCTTCTTCATTGTTCTCATACCACACCTTGGCCGTGCCTCTCAAATAGAACAGCACATTAGCCAACTGAAGTGTGGGATCCCATCTGTTCGGCACACTCACTCGTTCAAACATGGCCAGCCAATCATCAACGTCGACGCCATCGGTTCCGCAGAATGTACCGGGATCCTTGAGAGGCGTGAAAACGTACGGTTGCGACGCCATGTTCGTCGGAGACGCTGACGTTGACGCGGAGGGCTGAGCATTGGCCATGGCTGGAAGGGCGATGCGACGTCCGCTGCGGAGCTCCGTTGCCTGATGGTTACCCAGCACCTCTCACCAATATGTTACGAGGTTGGTTGCTTCTGAGCAAGATGTATTTGCAGAGTAAAAACTACAGGCAAGAGACACAATGGCTGATTGGCCCAGTCGCGCGCCTGTCAGTCGCACCTCTTCCTTTTCTTCCTCTCCGTAGCAATATATACAGACGGATCATGCACAGAAGAAGCGTCAGCCTGTGCGGTCTTTATACCAAAAATTCAGAAAAAGAAGATGTACAAATTATCGCACAAATCTTCATCGACGACAGCAGAATTGGTGGCTATCTTTGAAGCAGTTAAGCTTATCTGCGAGAATCCTGAGCCACGAAAATGGGTGATATGCACTGAGAGCAAACCTGCTCTTCAGCTAATCAGATAAGTGAGATCACCTTACAAAAATGGTGAAATAGCCCAATGTATAGAAGAAACTGTGGAATATGCCTCATCGCAGGGTCACAACATCGTATTCCAATGGATACCCAGCCACATTGGAATAAAGGGAAATGAAGATGCTGATAGTCTTGCGAAGAAAGCACTGAAAGAAGGACGGGATTGCGCAATCCCTATGTCTGGGGCGGATATTCGTCATTTTATATCACAAGGAGCTAACCATTGTTCGATGGAGAAGTGGTTTTGAGAGCCCTAAATCAAAGGAAACGGTACTATATGAAGTTGATCCACACAGAAAATTTTCCGTAGTGACAGACTTCCCACGACACCTAGAGACATTGATCCACCGACTTAGATTGGAAGTAGCCGCATACACAAACAGCTTCCTGCACAAGATACATCGATCCAACTCACCGGAATGCCATTGTGGTCATGCAGAAAAAAATGTTCACCATATTCTTTTGGAGTGCGTTAAATACGCGAATGAAAGAGAAAAATTAAAGAACAAATTAGCAAGTTTGGACAGACGGCCCCTCACAATAAAGAAACTACTTGGACCATGGCCTGAGATGCATCTCCAGAAAAAGGCAATAATCTTCCTGACAGACTTTTTAGTGGAGACCGGACTGGACAAGCGCCTATTGACTGACAGCTAGAGATGGGTATTATGTAAAATGTGGTCATGTATATACTGACATTAGATTAGTAAGGTGTGCGTGTAAGTAGTTTATGACTGTGTGAACTGCGTGAAGAAAACTGTGTATTGGCATGATATTTGAACTGGTTTCAGTGTGCTATTATGTTTTTTTTTCTTTTCTGTATTGGTAATTTTGGGGTACCGTTCTGTATTATTATTTTATTTTTCGCTGCAGAACTTTGTGATATGGAGTAGCCGAGGCAATAGGCACCTCAACCTCTCCACAGCAAAACAGTTAAAACAGAACAGAACAGAACCAGACGCGTTACAAGATTGTATTTCATGGCCTAAGAGGCATGATAGGAGAAAAAAACAACTTGCATATAAAATTAAAAACAACATGGCATACAAGCAATAGTTATAAGCATTATACAATAGTTACAGCATTTGAAAGTGAAAAGGTATAAAGGAAAAAAAGAACATAAGTACAGCAAATGTTTCTTAAGCAATGTACCACACTGGATGATTATGCAGCATCATGCTTGCGAATGAGTGTACATGAAATAACACACGACATGCATTACAATTGTAGACAGATACGCCGTAGCAGTTTCTTTAATTTCTTTTTTTGTTTTGTGCGGAAAATGCTGGGGGGTAGTACATTGAAATAGGTTGGGACATAATGGCTCGTATTTTAGTTCCATACTTTGTTGAACACCGCGGCCTCCAGTATACCGTACTTTGGGCCTTAAAGAACGAGAAATAACATACGGAACCAGGAATTTTTTGGACCAGAAATGTTTTAAAACAACCGTTTGAATTAACAGATCATTGAAGTTTGGCATAAACATCGTTTTGAAAAGGTCTCTATCAGAATTCATGTTCAGGTCGTAAGATATATATATTTTTTAAATCCAACGCAATATTCTGTTTATTATATTGTGCCATCGGACAGCACAGTGTCCGTAAATGGTTATTCCGTAACGCAGTATACTGTAACCTAAAGCGTGTGCTATCATCTTACGTACTGAAAACGGCATGTTGTATCTTATGTTATATAATACACATGACACAGTGCGAAGTCTTTTGCAAACATAGGCGAGGTGACTATTCCAGGAAAGGTCGCTGTCAATGTATAAGCCAAGGTATTTCACAGCAGATGAATGCTGTAATGACCTACAAGAGCAGGATGAACAGTCAGAACAATGCAAAATGAAAGGATAGTCATGGGTTACTTTCTTCAATGAATTATGGAGGCAGATTAGATTAGTTTTAGACACAATTATATTAATAAGGTTATCCTGAAACCAATCCATGGCTTCAGTGGCTGCTGACTGAAGAAGAGTAATCACCTCATAAAAGTTGTTTGCAGTCGTCACGATCACAGGGTCGTCGGCGTATTGATATAGAGAAACCGGTATCGCGCCGTGAAAGTCATTTACAAAAATATTGAATAGCAGCGGACTAAGAATTGCCCCGCCGCGGTGGTGTAGTGGCTAAGGTACTCGGCTGCTGATCCACAGGTCGCGGGTTCGATTCCCGGCTGCGGCGGCTGCATTTCCGATGGAGGCGGAAATGTTGTAGGCCCGTGTGCTCAGATTTGGGCGCACGTTAAAGAACCCCAGGTGGTCGAAATTTCCGGAGCCCTCCACTACGGCGTCTCTCATAATCATATGGTGGTTTTGGGACGTTAAACCCCACAAATCAATCAATCAATCAGCGGACTAAGAATTGATCCCTGTGGAACACCGGCTTTGATGATTTGGAACGCGCTGTCAGATAGTTCAACGGATACAAGTTGACGTCTGCCTTGGAGGAAATTTGCCAACAAAGACCAGAAAGCAGCCCTGAACCCTAACAGAAAAAGTTTATTCAACAACAAGGTACGATAAACACTATCGAAAGCCTTGCTGCAGTCAAGAAGGAGCGCACAGGCAACTTGTTGTTACCGAACGCCTCGTTCAACTGATCAGAGAAGTTTTCCTATAGCGTCTGAGTGCTTTACCCTGTCGAAAACCATACTGGCAAGGTGATAACATGTTGTGACTAATCGAGAAAGCTTGTCATCGTTAACAACAAATGTTTTTCTAGTATTTGTGCTATAGAAGGCAGAATCGATATCGGACGATAATTTTCAAGTTTATCACGCGCACCGCTTTTGTGTAGAGGTATAACTATTGATGTTTTCAAGTTTGTGGGAATTTCTCCACTAGAAATATTGCGATTTAGTATGCTAGCAGAACTTCATGGGTGTATTCAAATGTACGGCGCAAGTCAGTTACAGAAACACCATCAATCCCAGCAGATTTTTTACACTTCAAACTGAAAATGATAGATCGTAAGTCCTCTTGTGAGATTGAAGGTAGATAAGCCAATTCGCTAACACTGTGACGTAAAGTGCACGGGCCTACCTGGGAATTTGTGTTTTTAATTGTTCGAGAGAAAAAGTTGTTAAATCATCGGCAATCTACTGTGCGTTATTTGCTTGACTCGAAAAAAAGTTATTCAAAATATTGACGCGAATGTTTGCGCCTCTAAAGGTGTTAATTAACGCCCAGGTTTTTTTTTTTTTTTGCTGCTGTTACTGGCATCCTTAAATTTGGCTCGGAAATGGGTTCGTTTAGCCGAGCGAATCATAGCATTAAGCTTGTTTCTGTTTTGATTAAATTTCGCTCGCAAGTCTGAACTTCGGATAACGCTTACATTGTGCCCAAAGCAAGTCCTTTTTTTTATTGCAGCGAGTAAATGTGTTGACATCCATTTATTATCCAATTTACGTTGTTTAATGCGTATTATTCGCGTCGCACTTTCTTTTAAGCTTATGAACGCATCTACAACTTTATCGTAGAGATCACTAGGAGACGTTATTGACAAAAAAGAATTCCAGTCATAATGAGCTATCAGATTATCAATTTTTTTTATCTAGTACCGAAATTAGTTTTTTTTTTATTGGTTGGCATCGTCGTCATATGTGGACAGCTGATTGAGCCGCAAACAAAGTAATGGTCAGCTATCTTCGTTCAGACTATTACGGTTTTTGTGAGCACGTTCTGCGCACGCACGAAAACGGGATCAATGCACGACACAACGAGCTTACCAGCCAAAAATTCCTCTCGAGTCGCTTGATTTATTCGGCACTCTAAGCCCAATTTAGAAAGACTGTCTAGATAATCAGCAACAACGCCTACAGTGGGACGAAAAAGGTCAATGTTGATATCTCCTATGATGCACACATGCTCTTCTATCGATAAGGATGATAGTGTGGACTCAAGTTCAGATAAGGAAAGGCGCAAAAGTACAATTCATTACAGATTTCCAAAGCAAAAAAAAAGAAGAACGGTTTCACTAGAAAACATGTTCCCTCAGAAAAATGTCAACGTCCTGGCTAAAATTCTGTCTGCAATGACTATGATTTTCTACACGCTATATCTATGCGTGAAAAAAAGCATGAGATAATTTTATATATACACACAATAAAACAATAATGAGCTCTGGCAGCAAGGTGGCTTCACCTCGAACACACATGTTCAGCCGTGTAGCCTGAGGACAAAAGTAGGCATATCTGCGTGCTGTGTGTGTGTGTGTGTGTGCGTGTGTGTGTGTGTGTGTGTGTGTGTGTGTGTGGTGTGTGTGTGTGTGTGTGTGTGCGTGTGTGTGTGTGTGTGTGTGTGTGTGTGCGTACGCGTGAGCGCGTGTGGTGTGTGTTTATATGAGCTACATTATAAGCTTGCAGAAGTAAATTATTATGAGGGTGCGAACATGTAGTGACTCTGAGGGTAAGCGCCATTTTTTTCTTCTTGGTTTTACGTGCATTGTTAAAAACGAAGCCCGAACAAAAATGTGTTTTTTCCGAGGTTCTCTAAACTTGTAGCCCCTTCACGGTTCTGCACACGTGTGTTGAATGACATCACCCTTGTGGCTTAATATTAACTTGGCTAGCAAGAGACCAACACTTGCAAAAGTTTCTTAAGGGGTGTTATTTAATGAAAGGGCTGGTTCCACGAAGGGATGATTGGTTTGCGCTAATTGGCCATAGTTTTATGTTAAATACAAAAAAGCTGGCAGTTGCTTGAGTAAAAGTACTGCATTATTATGGCTCATTTTGGCTGTTTGGCTGTCAGTAGTTCCCCCACCTACTACCCGCGGCCTTATTAATCAGGACATGGGTTCATAAGGAGCTTATTGTTATCGCGTTATATGCCGGTTCACGTGTCATTAAAAAGTCCGAACCGGGTACAGTACACTGCTGGCACAACCGGAACTGGAACGTGATACTGGGAGTCGTGGTGACAGGCACACTGTTATGGAGTTTTGCTAAACTGAACTGCTGCACTCGTTGCAGTGGCTCGTGCCACTTGCGTGGATGATGTATGTGTACGAGCTGGCTTGTACATTTTGCGAGGCGTGCGCGAACACGTACACACATCGAGAGAAAACAGTACATCCGCAGCAGAAGGAAGCAAAGTAAAAATAAATGAATAAGCTAGGAAATGGTTTGCACGCCAAACACGACGATCTACGCGAGCAGCAGGCCGCGCGCATGAAAGGCATCGGCAGCGGTGGTTTGGCGGTGTGCGAGCAGCGGCTGGAGAGAGGGATACGTGGGTAAGGGGAGGAGGGGGGCGCTCGTTCAAATGGTTTCGCAGACACCCAGCCCGGATTAGGAAGGTTCGTAATTGCAGGGCACTCCGCCGGGGCCACACCACACCCCGCCTAATAGTTCTTGCTCGCCGACATGGCATGCTCCAGAGAAGCGCCATCGGAGCCAGAGCAGCAGCAGAAGCGCCGCGCGCGCCGTCTAGCGCCGTCCACCCTCGCGCGTCGCCTCCCCCCTCCGAGGCCGCCACAGTTCGCTCACTGCGGCGCGGTCACCGTTTGCACGCTCTTTCTCGTGCCCGCTATCGGCCGCTCCTCTGGGGGCGCATTTCGGCCCGCGCCGCACCCTTCTCGCCGAGAGCACGGCATCGGTTCTGGATCGAAAAATGCGCCGCACATACCCGCCGCGCACCCCAGAAGTTTGCGAGCTCGAACAGCTTGAGCGGTCGTCCACGTCACACCCCGTGTACTTGCTTCATCCCATGCTTCACAGCTGCAACAGGCGTGAAACACGAATCAGCTCCAATGTATCCCAGAGAACATTTCAGTCACTTGAGTCGGGCAGCAGCCGGGAGGCGTTAAGCTGCAGCCCGTTTGATGCGCGTAACCGAATGCGCCGAGATGAGCAGGACAAAAGCGCAGCAATAACAAAGGAGTGTGCTGGGGCGAGAGAGAGAAACAGAAAAGTGCTAGTTATAGATAGGCACTCCGTAGAGAAACGTGCGTACCTTGAAGCAATCCGGCGTCGGATCTATGTCTATTGGTTAGCAGCCACACTCGTGACAATGAATGGCCGAATTTCCATCGTTGCCCCTTTCCACTTTATCCGCGTGCTCACGCCAGCGTGAGCATGAGATTAGGGTGGAAAGGAGCGACGATAGAAATTTGGTCATTCATTGCCACGAGTGTGTCTGTGTACCGTTGTACGATCACACTACTGTTCTTCACGACGCTGATCAGCGCACGCGATAGACGCTGCAAGCGGCCCACATGCAACGGGAGGGGCAGCAACTGCGTGCGCATGAAGTCAATTTCATTGACAGAAAAAAAAATGGCATTCTTAGATGCGCGCTGTCGTACTGCGCACTTATGGCATTGTTGTTTTAGGTTGCCATACACATATGATAATAAACTCACTTGAAGGTTCTCGCCCATCTGTGTTTCGTTTGTTTAAAAAATTTCGTACAAGAACTAGGTTATCATGCACTACAGTGTTGGGCATTCCGCCGGGGGACCTCATGAAAGTAAAAACAAAGAAATTACTATATGGTATGACAAGACATACAATAGGATACCTCCCGTTCCTGCAAAATATGGAAGCGGTACACCCTTTAATCTCAGTGGACAGTAGGCGAGTGTTCTACCCGTCTCCTCGAATAGCTGAAAATATGCGAATAACATAGATATAGTCGTAAATATGGGAATGGTCTAAACAACCCATCAACTTTGATAGACTGTTGGAGCGCGAACTGGTAATGTATGACAAATAACATGAGCTCGAAGCTCTTCGTCTAGTGTCATGTTAATTTCGCGCTAGTTCCCTTCATCAAAACCCATTGGGCACAATACTCTCAACACGGTCCCCATCCCGGTGAAACATAAGCTTATACATTAGCATACAGCTCTCGTGGGACACAGGGGAACATAGCATGACGTTTTGAAGCAGTTGCTGACGACTGATTGACCGGGCTAGCCAGATGCAGCCTCAACCGAGGCCCTGAACTGAGGAACCCATGGAGTGTGTTCGACCTTCTGGGATTGATTGATTGATATGTGGGGTTTAACGTCCCAAAACCACCATATGATTATGAGAGACGCCGTAGTGGAGGGCTCCGGAAATTTTGACCACCTGGGGTTCTTTAACGTGCACCCAAATCTGAGCACACGGGCCTACAACATTTCCGCCTCCATCGGAAATAGAGCCGACCTTCTGGGATACTACAGCAGAACGAGCAAAAATAAAGTTTTACACTACTGCTACTAAGAATTCTCTTTCGACGTCTGGAATTCGTGTACTCTGGTGTATAACATTCCTATAATTTTCAGAAAACCCTTTCTTACCCGAAAGGGTTTCCTGAAAATTATATGAATGTTAAACTTCTATTTTTACGAAATGTATGGTGACAAAATTAGCGTTCCTTTCCTCTCTCTGTATGTCCTCTCTCTTTTTGGGAAGAAGTCGTATTCTCCCAAAACAACAGACTCAAAAAATAAACTTGAATAGCTCCCTAAGCGTCGCTATCATCCACTGGTGTTTTCATTGAGGGCTTTCCTTTTAAGTCACTTTTAAGAAAGTCATTTGTTCTTTCCTGTCACATCCGAAAGTGGTGAGTTCATACCTATTTGGATTTCTAGAGCGTCCTTCACTCTGATCATAATCATACACACGGAAAAATCCACTCTTGGCAAACGCTCTCCCTAATATACCAATGACATTTTATAAGCTCCGTGTTTATCCATGGTTTCTCCATGCGTCCTCTCAAAAACTCTAACAAAAAAAAAGGAACTAACACAAGCTATGCCATTATCAGGATCCAATGGTTTGCGACTTCCCGAGGTTTCGATATAATAACGTATTCATTATTATTCACATTGTACTTCAACTTCATAGAGTCAGGTAAGACTAAAGTAATGCTAGCGGCAGTTAGAAAATTCTATATATGAGCAAGTTCAAGAGCTCTCCCTTCAGCCAGAAGTGTGACTAAAATTAGCCTTTGCGAGATTTAAATATCTTGCACAACAAACTTTTACACGAAGCATATCTAGTTAACTATAAGGCTTCGGAACTCCTGGAAGGACTGGAACATAAGAAGCATGAATAACTAGCAATTCCATACCAGCAAAAGGTGTCCAGCTTTAAAATTTCATATCATTCGATTCATGAAAGGTCGAGAACGAATTATAGAATCAAGGTCGGAATACGGTTACGTATGCGTATCGCCCCCCCCCCCTCCTCTATAGTCACCTAAGAGAGGACGGGGCGGAAAGTCTGCTTCGTACATTCATTTATTATGGAAGGGGGCGCTGCGATAAACATATGCCCCCCCCCCCCGCCCCCAACTTCCCGCCCCGAAAGGGAACTTGCGCATGCCTATAGTCTACGTGGCGTGGAGCACAGGCGGTACACTGAAATCACACTGAAGCTTTTTGTCAGTTTGTTCACCCACTTTTCATTTTTCGCTCGTCGTGCTGTAAATCGAGAGAAATTTGACCTAGACTCTTGCTACAAGAAGCAGCTATATAAAACTCTGGCGTTAATACTTCATTAAGATTGTGAATGACAAATTTTTATCAAGCGAAAAATTAGCCTCTCACAGCGTCATTTTCAAGTCCATTCTTTCTTTCTTTCTTTCTTTCTCGTTCTTTCTGTATTTTCTTTCTTTCTTCTTTCTTTCTTTCTTTCTTTTTCTTCTTTCTCGTGTTTGCGATTAAGTTGTCTCTTAATGAGGAACAGATGAGATTAAGAAGTTTGCGAGTATAAATTGGCAGCAGCAAGGTCAGGACCGGGTCAACTGGCGGAACATGGAAGAGGCCTTTGTCCTGCAGTGGACGTAGTCAGGCTGATGATGATGATGATGATGGTGATGATGATGAATGAGGAACAACTTTTCTTATTTTTCACCATGGTATTCTTTACATTCCCCGCATCCATGCGCACGTTTTTCACTAAAAGGGCTGGATGGCTTTTTGCGGCTGAAATGTCCGTCATTTTATTTAATTACGCAGACGGCAGATATGGATCTCAAACCACCTTGCCTCTCATCATGAGTCTCTTTGCCGAGGCTCGATTCGATGTGGCCACCTCGTGCACCTTGCTGACCTTTGCGAGGGCAAACCGAGCGAAGGTCAACTCGCATGGCCGGACACCATTATTTCTGCGCCGTGTACAACCATCGCATTGCACTCTAGCCGCAGTGCACCAGCACTTATAGTACGTAACATACGTATACACTGCACGTGGCGTTCTGCGGCGCCCACAGGAAAGGACACCAGCGCAGGAAGTAAAAGATGAAGTTCAACTGCCATCTCTGTTTTAGAGCATGTGTATGCACGATGGATTCTATCTGAAATAACGCTCAATACTCATAGGTGGATGACAGGAGGCTGGAGCCCATTGAAAGGCGTTAGCGACCCAATGCAACGCTCACACACGCCCGCACGTTGCTGGCAGTCAGTCGTACATCATGAGCAAGGTGTCCCACAAAATAAACATGGACGAGAATAAACTGTGGCACACACCCACAGGTGAGAACGACTCACCCGTCCCCCGTTTGATTCTTGTTCATGTTTTTTTTTTTGAGCTTTACTTTTACACTGGGAAAAGTTATAAGAATGGAATATCCCCCCCCCCCCTGCTTCCGAGATCGTCGGCAGCACAACACGTTCATCATCGACTGAGGCGAACTTTTATTTTTAGACAACAATCGCTTAATTATATAATAAATTTTGCCCTGCGCCTCTGCTGTAGAGGTTTGTTTTTTCTTATGTGATTTTTACGAGAAAAGAAGACAAAGTGAGCCCCGTAACTGTCTGCATCAGAGTGCGACACCTCAACAGTAGCTCACGAGGGATGGGGGGGTAAGGAGGCATTAAAAGGATAGGATTGAAAGGTAAATAGATATAGAGAGGAAGGGAGAGGGCAATGCGCAGAGACAGCGAACGACAAAAAAACGACGGAAGAGGAGATAGGAAAGATGGACACGGTCGCAGGAGTCCGAGGACGGGGCATCCATCACTCAGCGAGAGCTCTTGTCGGCGGCAGGAGATGGCGTAGGGCGAGTTCATTAGGGCCAGAGCTGCGCTGTCGTCGGAGATCGCGGGGGCACAACCGGTCGGCAACAAAATCCCGAGAGCGAGTCGTAGAGGTTGTCTCCCGTGTCTCACAACCACGTACTGTATGTTGGTTCTCAGTAGTGCAGGCCGCCTATGCGATGTTTTGCGCCTTGCGCTGCAGCATTGCAGAAAAGGCCACCGCTGAGTAGATGCTCTTAACGTTATAGGCACTCTGTCATTATTTGATTCTGCTCTGTCTGGCCTGAAATTGTCAATGACAGAAATCAATGACAGAAATACGGGCAGGAACCATTAAACGTTTCATTGATTTATCAAACGCTCTTGCTGTCACAGATTTTTTTTCGTCAGAAAATAATAGCATCACCATTGCTCCAATCCAAGTTGTGAGTGGATTGTCGGCGCCGAAGTGCTTAGTGTTTTTAGTTGGGCCGCGGCGTCGGAAGCTAAAGAATGATTCGCTTGAGTTTCCTATTAAGCTACTTCACTTTTCTAACATCTCTTTAGGTAATATAAACACGTTGGACATGCTTATCACATGGTTATCGCCGCGTCTTGAAACAAGACGAGGAATAACGCAGTGGACACGATACAATGGGAAGGCCCTCGCTTTCCAGCTTGTCCCGAAACTTGACCTATATATACCCACCAGGGGTAAAGGTCCATTATTTTCTAGACTAACGAGCGTTGTTGTTTAACGTCCCAAAACCACGATATGATTGTGAAAGAAAGACGCCGTAGTTGAGGGCTCCATTTAACGTGTGCCTAAATCTAACTCACGGGCCTCAAGCATTTCCACCTGCATTGAAATTGCGGCCCACCGCGGTTGGAATTCGGTTCCGCTGCCTAGGTTTTCTGGGCTGAGGAGACTAGACTGACAGCCGGGCTAGTTGGTCTTGAATCATCTCGAATTTACTTGTGCGAGGCAAAGTACAACTCGGACTGCAAAGAACTACACACGCGCTGCTTATTTTTTCCCCTCCATCGCTCTCTCTCTCTCTGTCTCTCAGCAAGAAATGGAGCATGTTCACAAGCTCCAAGAGAGCACTCTATGCAGCGTTTGGTATTCGCCTTACGTCGGGAATCGCATGAACAACTAGTGCTCTAAATTGGAGAGCTGCTCCACCACCTCTTCGTCGAAGGACTTGAAAGCTCGTTTCTGTGGGTTCCAATTCACTGCGGCATAGTGGGCAATGAACATGCCGATGCAGCTGCTCGATTGACACACGAGAGAGGTGTAGAAGAATATATTCTATTCTCAAGGACTAATGCTGCCATGAAAACATGACAGATCGCTAGATGCAAAATTCCCGTGGAATATAGCAAGTTCATAGCACATGTGGCTACAACCCTATGTAGCCGCGGCACATGCGGCTACATAGGCTTCACGTGGCAATCCAATTCGTTGCTATCGCATTCATTGCTTCGCCTTGGCTGCGGCACATGCGGCTACATAGGCTTCACGTGGCATTCCAATTCGTTTCTATCGCATTCATTGCTTCGCCTTTTCGGCAAAGCTGCGACTTCTTTAGATGCGAAGAAGCTTTTGCTAGGGGCTGTGTCCGTCCCTCGGCGACATTCGCTCCCCCACTGTGCATTCGCCACCCTCCCCCTTTCTCGCGCGCGCTCACGTGAGGAGGAGGTGGAGGGATGTGGGATGGAGGAGGCGGCAGAGCACTGCGTCCACTCAAACCACCTCCACTTCGTTTCTTCTCTCCCGCTTATCTCCCCGCATGCATCTGTGCATTCGTATATATATAGCTACACTCGCTCTTGCTGCGTTGCACTCTCCCAGCAGCGCTGGGTGGGTTTGTTCACACGTGCGGCACACACACGTAAAACACACCAATGGAAAGGGGGGGGGGTAACATAAGCGGAACACAACATAGGCACAACTCCACACACAAATAAAACATACACGGAAACACGCAAGTGGAAACAACGAATAAAACTATTCGTGAACACCAGTGCTGCTTTGCATCGCCATATGGTTCCTTTTAGTGGAAGATGTTGTGTTGTTTGTTTGTTTGTTTGTTTCAACGTGTGGCTTACATTAGGTATGACAGCGAGAACGCGCGGGAATGTGGGCACACGCCATGGCTGCAGTCATTACGTAGCTCAGGATGCTCGAATCGGCCAATGGCCGTGGACCCTTTGTTTATGGCGCGATCACTTGGGTTTATGGCACCATTTGTCGAGAGAGTAGCGAACAATTCTGGCTGACTTTGAGAATTATTGTGAATTCCAGGCCGCATGCCACGCTATGACTCACGTGTTCACGGAGCCTCGGCTACCGATCGACAGCGTTTTCGGACCACGATGCAGTTCCTTTTAATTAATGACAGCTTACAGCTCTGTTTCACCTATACCATTATACATTTAACTTTGTGGTCAGAAGTCTGTTTTCCGCAATTTTCCTAAATGTTGGTCTATTATAAAAACGTTACCCTTAAATGTGATCGACATTATCGTATTTGATGTGCTAAAATATCCTACAACTACCTGTTACCTAATTTTAATAATCGGTCTAGCCCATAGAGTCGAGTACATACAATCGAACCCACTTGTAACAAGACGATAGTTATAGCGCGAGAGAGTAGACGACGAGCTATAGCTATCGTCACGTTATACCAACTATAGCCAAAACCACCACACTTCTAAGCCGCTTGTAACGTTGCCGTTTTGATGGGGGCGCCCCGCCGC
>WOVY01009520.1:0-46731 GCA_013436015.1 Rhipicephalus annulatus
TGACAGACTTCCCACGACACCTAGAGACATTGATCCACCGACTTAGATTGGAAGTAGCCGCATACACAAACAGCTTCCTGCACAAGATACATCGATCCAACTCACCGGAATGCCATTGTGGTCATGCAGAAAAAAATGTTCACCATATTCTTTTGGAGTGCGTTAAATACGCGAATGAAAGAGAAAATTAAAGAACAAATTAGCAAGTTTGGACAGACGGCCCCTCACAATAAAGAAACTACTTGGACCATGGCCTGAGATGCATCTCCAGAAAAAGGCAAAATCTTCCTGACAGACTTTTAGTGGAGACCGGACTGGACAAGCGCCTATTGACTGACAGCTAGAGATGGGTATATGTAAAATGTGGTCATGTATATACTGACATTAGATTAGTAAGGTGTGCGTGTAAGTAGTTTATGACTGTGTGAACTGCGTGAAGAAAACTGTGTATTGGCATGATATTTGAACTGGTTTCAGTGTGCATTATGTTTTTTTTTCTTTTCTGTATTGGTAATTTGGGGTACCGTTCTGTATTATTATTTTATTTTTCGCTGCAGAACTTTGTGATATGGAGTAGCCGAGGCATAGGCACCTCAACCTCTCCACAGCAAAACAGTTTAAAACAGAACAGAACAGAACCAGACGCGTACAAGATTGTATTTCATGGCCTAAGAGTGCATGATAGGAGAAAAAACAACTTGCATATAAAATTAAAAACAACATGGCATACAAGCAATAGTTATAAGCATTATACAATAGTTACAGCATTTGAAAGTGGAAAAGGTATAAAGGAAAAAAGAACATAAGTACAGCAAATGTTTCTTAAGCAATGTACCACACTGGATGATTATGCAGCATCATGCTTGCGAATGAGTGTACATGAAATAACCACCCGACATGCATTACAATTGTAGACAGATACGCCGTAGCAGTTTCTTTAATTTCTTTTTTTGTTTTTGTGCGGAAAATGCTGGGGGGTAGTACATTGAAATAGGTTGGGACATAATGGCTCGTATTTTAGTTCCATACTTTGTTGAACACCGCGGCCTCCAGTATACCGTACTTTGGGCCTTAAAGAACGAGAAATAACATACGGAACCAGGAATTTTTTGGACCAGAAATGTTTTTAAAACAACCGTTTGAATTAACAGATCATTGAAGTTTGGCATAAACATCGTTTTGAAAAGGTCTCTATCAGAATTCATGTTCAGGTCGTAAGATATATATATTTTTTAAATCCAACGCAATATTCTGTTTATTATATTGTGCCATCGGACAGCACAGTGTCCGTAAATGGTTATTCCGTAACGCAGTATACTGTAACCTAAAGCGTGTGCTATCATCTTACGTACTGAAAACGGCATGTTGTATCTTATGTTATATAATACACATGACACAGTGCGAAGTCTTTTGCAAACATAGGCGAGGTGACTATTCCAGGAAAGGGTCGCTGTCAATGTATAAGCCAAGGTATTTCACAGCAGATGAATGCTGTAATGACCTACAAGAGCAGGATGAACAGTCAGAACAATGCAAAATGAAAGGATAGTCATGGGTTACTTTCTTCAATGAATTATGGAGGCAGATTAGATTAGTTTTAGACACAATTATATTAATAAGGTTATCCTGAAACCAATCCATGGCTTCAGTGGCTGCTGACTGAAGAAGAGTAATCACCTCATAAAAGTTGTTTGCAGTCGTCACGATCACAGGGTCGTCGGCGTATTGATATAGAGAAACCGGTATCGCGCCGTGAAAGTCATTTACAAAAATATTGAATAGCAGCGGACTAAGAATTGCCCCCGCCGCGGTGGTTGTAGTGGCTAAGGTACTCGGCTGCTGATCCACAGGTCGCGGGTTCGATTCCCGGCTGCGGCGGCTGCATTTCCGATGGAGGCGGAAATGTTGTAGGCCCGTGTGCTCAGATTTGGGCGCACGTTAAAGAACCCCAGGTGGTACGAAATTTCCGGAGCCCTCCACTACGGCGTCTCTCATAATCATATGGTGGTTTTGGACGTTAAACCCCACAAATCAATCAATCAATCAGCGGACTAAGAATTGATCCCTGTGGAACACCGGCTTTGATGATTTGGAACGCGCTGTCAGATAGTTCAACGGATACAAGTTGACGTCTGCCTTGGAGGAAATTTGCCAACAAAGACCAGAAAGCAGCCCTGAACCCTAACAGAAAAAGTTTATTCAACAACAAGGTACGATAAACACTATCGAAAGCCTTGCTGCAGTCAAGAAGGAGCGCACAGGCAACTTGTTGTTACCGAACGCCTCGTTCACTGATCAGAGAAGTTTTCCTATAGCGTCTGAGTGCTTTACCCTGTCGAAAACCATACTGGCAAGGTGATAACATGTGTGACTAATCGAGAAAGCTTGTCATCGTTAACAACAAATGTTTTTCTAGTATTTGTGCTATAGAAGGCAGAATCGATATCGGACGATAATTTTCAAGTTTATCACGCGCACCGCTTTTGTGTAGAGGTATAACTATTGATGTTTTCAAGTTTGTGGGAATTTCTCCACTAGAAATATTGCGATTTAGTATGCTAGCAGAACTTCATGGGTGTATTCAAATGTACGGCGCAAGTCAGTTACAGAAACACCATCAATCCAGCAGATTTTTTACACTTCAAACTGAAAATGATAGATCGTAAGTCCTCTTGTGAGATTGAAGGTAGATAAGCCAATTCGCTAACACTGTGACGTAAAGTGCACGGGCCTACCTGGGAATTTGTGTTTTTAATTGTTCGAGAGAAAAAGTTGTTAAATCATCGGCAATCTACTGTGCGTTATTTGCTTGACTCGAAAAAAAAGTTATTCAAAATATTGACGCGAATGTTTGCGCCTCTAAAGGTGTTAATTAACGCCCAGGTTTTTTTTTTTTTTTTGCTGCTGTTACTGGCATCCTTAAATTTGGCTCGGAAATGGGTTCGTTTAGCCGAGCGAATCATAGCATTAAGCTTGTTTCTGTTTTGATTAAATTTCGCTCGCAAGTCTGAACTTCGGATAACGCTTACATTGTGCCCAAAGCAAGTCCTTTTTTTTATTGCAGCGAGTAAATGTGTTGACATCCATTTATTATCCAATTTACGTTGTTTAATGCGTATTATTCGCGTCGCACTTTCTTTTAAGCTTATGAACGCATCTACAACTTTATCGTAGAGATCACTAGGAGACGTTATTGACAAAAAAGAATTCCAGTCATAATGAGCTATCAGATTATCAATTTTTTTTATCTAGTACCGAAATTAGTTTTTTTTTATTGGTTGGCATCGTCGTCATATGTGGACAGCTGATTGAGCCGCAAACAAAGTAATGGTCAGCTATCTTCGTTCAGACTATTACGGTTTTTGTGAGCACGTTCTGCGCACGCACGAAAACGGGATCAATGCACGACACAACGAGCTTACCAGCCAAAAATTCCTCTCGAGTCGCTTGATTTATTCGGCACTCTAAGCCCAATTTAGAAAAGACTGTCTAGATAATCAGCAACAACGCCTACAGTGGGACGAAAAAGGTCAATGTTGATATCTCCTATGATGCACACATGCTCTTCTATCGATAAGGATGATAGTGTGGACTCAAGTTCAGATAAGGAAAGGCGCAAAAGTACAATTCATTACAGATTTCCAAAGCAAAAAAAAAGAAGAACGGTTTCACTAGAAAACATGTTCCCTCAGAAAAATGTCAACGTCCTGGCTAAAATTCTGTCTGCAATGACTATGATTTTCTACACGCTATATCTATGCGTGAAAAAAAGCATGAGATAATTTTATATATACACACAATAAAACAATAATGAGCTCTGGCAGCAAGGTGGCTTCACCTCGAACACACATGTTCAGCCGTGTAGCCTGAGGACAAAAGTAGGCATATCTGCGTGCTGTGTGTGTGTGTGTGTGTGCGTGTGTGTGTGTGTGTGTGTGTGTGTGTGTGTGTGTGTGTGTGTGTGTGTGTGTGGTGTGTGCGTGTGTGGTGTGTGTGTGTGTGTGTGTGCGTACGCGTGAGCGCGTGTGTGTGTGTTTATATGAGCTACATTATAAGCTTGCAGAAGTAAATTATTATGAGGGTGCGAACATGTAGTGACTCTGAGGGTAAGCGCCATTTTTTTCTTCTTGGTTTTACGTGCATTGTTAAAAACGAAGCCCGAACAAAAATGTGTTTTTCCGAGGTTCTCTAAACTTGTAGCCCCTTCACGGTTCTGCACACGTGTGTTGAATGACATCACCCTTGTGGCTTAATATTAACTTGGCTAGCAAGAGACCAACACTTGCAAAAGTTTCTTAAGGGGTGTTATTTAATGAAAGGGCTGGTTCCACGAAGGGATGATTGGTTTGCGCTAATTGGCCATAGTTTTATGTTAAATACAAAAAAGCTGGCAGTTGCTTGAGTAAAAGTACTGCATTATTATGGCTCATTTTGGCTGTTTGGCTGTCAGTAGTTCCCCCACCTACTACCCGCGGCCTTATTAATCAGGACATGGGTTCATAAGGAGCTTATTGTTATCGCGTTATATGCCGGTTCACGTGTCATTAAAAAGTCCGAACCGGGTACAGTACACTGCTGGCACAACCGGAACTGGAACGTGATACTGGGAGTCGTGGTGACAGGCACACTGTTATGGAGTTTTGCTAAACTGAAACTGCTGCACTCGTTGCAGTGGCTCGTGCCACTTGCGTGGATGATGTATGTGTACGAGCTGGCTTGTACATTTTGCGAGGCGTGCGCGAACACGTACACACATCGAGAGAAAACAGTACATCCGCAGCAGAAGGAAGCAAAGGTAAAAATAATGAATAAGCTAGGAAATGGTTTGCACGCCAAACACGACGATCTACGCGAGCAGCAGGCCGCGCGCATGAAAGGCATCGGCAGCGGTGGTTGGCGGTGTGCGAGCAGCGGCTGGAGAGAGGGATACGTGGGTAAGGGGAGGAGGGGGGGCGCTCGTTCAAATGGTTTCGCAGACACCCAGCCCGGATTAGGAAGGTTCGTAATTGCAGGGCACTCCGCCGGGGCCACACCACACCCCCGCCTAATAGTTCTTGCTCGCCGACATGGCATGCTCCAGAGAAGCGCCATCGGAGCCAGAGCAGCAGCAGAAGCGCCGCGCGCGCCGTCTAGCGCCGTCCACCCTCGCGCGTCGCCTCCCCCCTCCGAGGCCGCCACAGTTCGCTCACTGCGGCGCGGTCACCGTTTGCACGCTCTTTCTCGTGCCCGCTATCGGCCGCTCCTCTGGGGGCGCATTTCGGCCCGCGCCGCACCCTTCTCGCCGAGAGCACGGCATCGGTTCTGGATCGAAAATGCGCCGCACATACCCGCCGCGCACCCCAGAAGTTTGCGAGCTCGAACAGCTTGAGCGGTCGTCCACGTCACACCCCGTGTACTTGCTTCATCCCATGCTTCACAGCTGCAACAGGCGTGAAACACGAATCAGCTCCAATGTATCCCAGAGAACATTTCAGTCACTTGAGTCGGGCAGCAGCCGGGAGGCGTTAAGCTGCAGCCCGTTTGATGCGCGTAACCGAATGCGCCGAGATGAGCAGGACAAAAGCGCAGCAATAACAAAGGAGTGTGCTGGGGCGAGAGAGAGAAACAGAAAAGTGCTAGTTATAGATAGGCACTCCGTAGAGAAACGTGCGTACCTTGAAGCAATCCGGCGTCGGATCTATGTCTATTGGTTAGCAGCCACACTCGTGACAATGAATGGCCGAATTTCCATCGTTGCCCCTTTCCACTTTATCCGCGTGCTCACGCCAGCGTGAGCATGAGATTAGGGTGGAAAGGAGCGACGATAGAAATTTGGTCATTCATTGCCACGAGTGTGTCTGTGTACCGTTGTACGATCACACTACTGTTCTTCACGACGCTGATCAGCGCACGCGATAGACGCTGCAAGCGGCCCACATGCAACGGGAGGGCAGCAACTGCGTGCGCATGAAGTCAATTTCATTGACAGAAAAAAAAATGGCATTCTTAGATGCGCGCTGTCGTACTGCGCACTTATGGCATTGTTGTTTTAGGTTGCCATACACATATGATAATAAACTCACTTGAAGGTTCTCGCCCATCTGTGTTTCGTTTGTTTAAAAAATTTCGTACAAGAACTAGGTTATCATGCACTACAGTGTTGGGCATTCCGCCGGGGACCTCATGAAAGTAAAAACAAAGAAATTACTATATGGTATGACAAGACATACAATAGGATACCTCCCGTTCCTGCAAAATATGGAAGCGGTACACCCTTTAATCTCAGTGGACAGTAGGCGAGTGTTCTACCCGTCTCCTCGAATAGCTGAAAATATGCGAATAACATAGATATAGTCGGTAAATATGGGAATGGTCTAAACAACCCATCAACTTTGATAGACTGTTGGAGCGCGAACTGGTAATGTATGACAAATAACATGAGCTCGAAGCTCTTCGTCTAGTGTCATGTTAATTTCGCGCTAGTTCCCTTCAATCAAAACCCATTGGGCACAATACTCTCAACACGGTCCCCCATCCCGGTGAAACATAAGCTTATACATTAGCATACAGCTCTCGTGGGACACAGGGGAACATAGCATGACGTTTTGAAGCAGTTGCTGACGACTGATTGACCGGGCTAGCCAGATGCAGCCTCAACCGAGGCCCTGAACTGAGGAACCCATGGAGTGTGTTCGACCTTCTGGGATTGATTGATTGATATGTGGGGTTTAACGTCCCAAAACCACCATATGATTATGAGAGACGCCGTAGTGGAGGGCTCCGGAAATTTTGACCACCTGGGGTTCTTTAACGTGCACCCAAATCTGAGCACACGGGCCTACAACATTTCCGCCTCCATCGGAAATAGAGCCGACCTTCTGGGATACTACAGCAGAACGAGCAAAAATAAAGTTTTACACTACTGCTACTAAGAATTCTCTTTCGACGTCTGGAATTCGTGTACTCTGGTGTATAACATTCCTATAATTTTCAGAAAACCCTTTCTTACCCGAAAGGGTTTCCTGAAAATTATATGAATGTTAAACTTCTATTTTTACGAAATGTATGGTGACAAAATTAGCGTTCCTTTCCTCTCTCTGTATGTCTCTCTCTTTTTGGGAAGAAGTCGTATTCTCCCAAAACAACAGACTCAAAAAATAAACTTGAATAGCTCCCTAAGCGTCGCTATCATCCACTGGTGTTTTCATTGAGGGCTTTCCTTTTAAGTCACTTTTAAGAAAGTCATTTGTTCTTTCCTGTCACATCCGAAAGTGGTGAGTTCATACCTATTTGGATTTCTAGAGCGTCCTTCACTCTGATCATAATCATACACACGGAAAAATCCACTCTTGGCAAACGCTCTCCCTAATATACCAATGACATTTTATAAGCTCCGTGTTTATCCATGGTTTCTCCATGCGTCCTCTCAAAAACTCTAACAAAAAAAAGGAACTAACACAAGCTATGCCATTATCAGGATCCAATGGTTTGCGACTTCCCGAGGTTTCGATATAATAACGTATTCATTATTATTCACATTGTACTTCAACTTCATAGAGTCAGGTAAGACTAAAGTAATGCTAGCGGCAGTTAGAAAATTCTATATATGAGCAAGTTCAAGAGCTCTCCCTTCAGCCAGAAGTGTGACTAAAATTAGCCTTTGCGAGATTTAAATATCTTGCACAACAAACTTTTACACGAAGCATATCTAGTTAACTATAAGGCTTCGGAACTCCTGGAAGACTGGAACATAAGAAGCATGAATAACTAGCAATTCCATACCAGCAAAAGGTGTCCAGCTTTAAAATTTCATATCATTCGATTCATGAAAGGTCGAGAACGAATTATAGAATCAAGGTCGGAATACGGTTACGTATGCGTATCGCCCCCCCCCCCCTCCTCTATAGTCACCTAAGAGAGGACGGGGCGGAAAGTCTGCTTCGTACATTCATTTATTATGGAAGGGGGCGCTGCGATAAACATATGCCCCCCCCCCCCGCCCCCAACTTCCCGCCCCGAAAGGGAACTTGCGCATGCCTATAGTCTACGTGGCGTGGAGCACAGGCGGTACACTGAAATCACACTGAAGCTTTTTGTCAGTTTGTTCACCCACTTTTCATTTTTCGCTCGTCGTGCTGTAAATCGAGAGAAATTTGACCAGACTCTTGCTACAAGAAGCAGCTATATAAAACTCTGGCGTTAATACTTCATTAAGATTGTGAATGACAAATTTTTATCAAGCGAAAAATTAGCCTCTCACAGCGTCATTTTCAATCCATTCTTTCTTTCTTTCTTTCTTTCTTTCTGTATTTCTTTCTTTCTTTCTTTTTTCTTTCTTTCTCGTGTTTGCGATTAAGTTGTCTTTAATGAGGAACAGATGAGATTAAGAAGTTTGCGAGTATAAATTGGCAGCAGCAAGGTCAGGACCGGGTCAACTGGCGGAACATGGAAGAGGCCTTTGTCCTGCAGTGGACGTAGTCAGGCTGATGATGATGATGATGATGGTGATGATGATGAATGAGGAACAACTTTTCTTATTTTTCACCATGGTATTCTTTACATTCCCCGCATCCATGCGCACGTTTTTCACTAAAAGGGCTGGATGGCTTTTTGCGGCTGAAATGTCCGTCATTTTATTTAATTACGCAGACGGCAGATATGGATCTCAAACCACCTTGCCTCTCATCATGAGTCTCTTTGCCGAGGCTCGATTCGATGTGGCCACCTCGTGCACCTTGCTGACCTTTGCGAGGGCAAACCGAGCGAAGGTCAACTCGCATGGCCGGACACCATTATTTCTGCGCCGTGTACAACCATCGCATTGCACTCTAGCCGCAGTGCAACCAGCACTTATAGTACGTAACATACGTATACACTGCACGTGGCGTTCTGCGGCGCCCACAGGAAAGACACCAGCGCAGGAAGTAAAAGATGAAGTTCAACTGCCATCTCTGTTTTAGAGCATGTGTATGCACGATGGATTCTATCTGAAATAACGCTCAATACTCATAGGTGGATGACAGGAGGCTGGAGCCCATTGAAAGGCGTTAGCGACCCAATGCAACGCTCACACACGCCCGCACGTTGCTGGCAGTCAGTCGTACATCATGAAGCAAGGTGTCCCACAAAATAAACATGGACGAGAAATAACTGTGGCACACACCCACAGGTGAGAACGACTCACCCGTCCCCGTTTGATTCTTGTTCATGTTTTTTTTTTTTAGCTTTACTTTTACACTGGGAAAAGTTATAAGAATGGAATATCCCCCCCCCCCTGCTTCCGAGATCGTCGGCAGCACACACGTTCATCATCGACTGAGGCGAACTTTTATTTTTAGACAACAATCGCTTAATTATATAATAAATTTTGCCCTGCGCCTCTGCTGTAGAGGTTGTTTTTTCTTATGTGATTTTTACGAGAAAAGAAGACAAAAGTGAGCCCCGTAACTGTCTGCATCAGAGTGCGACACCTCAACAGTAGCTCACGAGGGATGGGGGGTAAGGAGGCATTAAAAGGATAGGATTGAAAGGTAAATAGATATAGAGAGGAAGGAGAGGGCAATGCGCAGAGACAGCGAACGACAAAAAAAACGACGGAAGAGGAGATAGGAAAGATGGACACGGTCGCAGGAGTCCGAGGACGGGGCATCCATCACTCAGCGAGAGCTCTTGTCGGCGGCAGGAGATGGCGTAGGGCGAGTTCAGTAGGCCAGAGCTGCGCTGTCGTCGGAGATCGCGGGGGCACAACCGGTCGGCACAAAATCCCGAGAGCGAGTCGTAGAGGTTGTCTCCCGTGTCTCACAACCACGTACTGTATGTTGGTTCTCAGTAGTGCAGGCCGCCTATGCGATGTTTTTGCGCCTTGCGCTGCAGCATTGCAGAAAAGGCCACCGCTGAGTAGATGCTCTTAACGTTATAGCACTCTGTCATTATTTGATTCTGCTCTGTCTGGCCTGAAATTGTCAATGACAGAAATCAATGACAGAAATACGGGCAGGAACCATTAAACGTTTCATTGATTTATCAAACGCTCTTGCTGTCACAAGATTTTTTTTCGTCAGAAAATAATAGCATCACCATTGCTCCATATCCAAGTTGTGAGTGGATTTCGGCGCCGAAGTGCTTAGTGTTTTAGTTGGGCCGCGTCGGGGAAGCTAAAGAATGATTCCGCTTGAGTTTCCTATTAAGCTACTTCACTTTTCTAACATCTTTAGGTTAATATAAACACGTTGGACATGCTCATCACATGGTATCGCCGCGTCTTGAAACAAGACGAGGAATAACGCAGTGGACACGAATACAATGGGAAGCCTCGCTTTCCAGCTTGTCCCGAAACTTGACCTATATATACCCACCAGGGGTAAAGGTCCATTATTTTCTAGACTAACGAGCGTTGTTGTTTAACGTCCCAAAACCACGATATGATTGTGAAAGAAAGACGCCGTAGTTGAGGGCTCCATTTAACGTGTGCCTAAATCTAAACTCACGGGCCTCAAGCATTTCCACCTGCATTGAAATTGCGGCCCACCGCGGTTGGAATTCGGTTCCGCTGCCTAGGTTTTCTGGGCTGAGGAGACTAGACTGACAGCCGGGCTAGTTGGTCTTGAATCATCTCGAATTTACTTGTGCGAGGCAAAGTACAACTCGGACTGCAAAGAACTACACACGCGCTGCTTATTTTTTCCCCTCCATCGCTCTCTCTCTCTCTGTCTCTCAGCAAGAAATGGAGCATGTTCACAAGCTCCAAGAGAGCACTCTATGCAGCGTTTGGTATTCGCCTTACGTCGGGAATCGCATGAACAACTAGTGCTCTAAATTGGAGAGCTGCTCCACCACCTCTTCGTCGAAGGACTTGAAAGCTCGTTTCTGTGGGTTCCAATTCACTGCGGCATAGTGGGCAATGAACATGCCGATGCAGCTGCTCGATTGACACACGAAGATGGTGTAGAAGAATATATTCTATTCTCAAGGACTAATGCTGCCATGAAAACATGACAGATCGCTAGATGCAAAATTCCCGTGGAATATAGCAAGTTCATAGCACATGTGGCTACAACCCTATGTAGCCGCGGCACATGCGGCTACATAGGCTTCACGTGGCAATCCAATTCGTTGCTATCGCATTCATTGCTTCGCCTTGGCTGCGGCACATGCGGCTACATAGGCTTCACGTGGCATTCCAATTCGTTTCTATCGCATTCATTGCTTCGCCTTTTCGGCAAAGCTGCGACTTCTTTAGATGCGAAGAAGCTTTTGCTAGGGGCTGTGTCCGTCCCTCGGCGACCATTCGCTCCCCCACTGTGCATTCGCCACCCTCCCCCTTTCTCGCGCGCGCTCACGTGAGGAGGTGGAGGGATGTGGGATGGAGGAGGCGGCAGAGCACTGCGTCCACTCAACACCACCTCCACTTCGTTTCTTCTCTCCCGCTTATCTCCCCGCATGCATCTGTGCATTCGTATATATATAGCTACACTCGCTCGCTGCGTTGCACTCTCCCAGCAGCGCTGGGTGTTTGTTCACAGTGCGGCACACACACGGTAAAACACACCAATGGAAAGGGGGGGGGGGTAACATAAGCGGAACACAACATAGGCACAACTCCACACACAAATAAAACATACACGGAAACACGCAAGTGGAAACAACGAATAAAACTATTCGTGAACACCAGTGCTGCTTTGCATCGCCATATGGTTCCTTTTAGTGGAAGATTGTGTTTGTTTGTTTGTTTGTTTGTTTCAACGTGTGGCTTACATTAGGTATGACAGCGAGAACGCGCGGGAATGTGGGCACACGCCATGGCTGCAGTCATTACGTAGCTCAGGATGCTCGAATCGGCCAATGGCCGTGGACCCTTTGTTTATGGCGCGATCACTTGGGTTTATGGCACCATTTGTCGAGAGAGTAGCGAACAATTTCTGGCTGACTTTTGAGAATTAATTGTGAATTCCAGGCCGCATGCCACGCTATGACTCACGTGTTCACGGGAGCCTCGGCTACCGATCGACAGCGTTTTCGGACCACGATGCAGTTCCTTTTAATTAATGACAGCTTACAGCTCTGTTTCACCTATACCATTATACATTTAACTTTGTGTCAGAAGTCTGTTTTCCGCAATTTTCCTAAATGTTGGTCTATTATAAAAACGTTACCCTTAAATGTGATCGACATTATCGTATTTGATGTGCTACAATATCCTACAACTACCTTGTTACCTAATTTTAATAATCGGTCTAGCCCATAGAGTCGAGTACATACAATCGAACCCACTTGTAACAAGACGATAGTTATAGCGCGAGAGTAGAACGACGAGCTATAGCTATCGTCACGTTATACCAACTATAGCCCAAACCACCACACTTCTAAGCCGCTTGTAACGTTGCCGTTTTGATGGGGGCGCCCCGCCGCGGTGGTCTAGTGGCTAAGGTACGCGGCTGCTCACCCGCAGGTCGCGGGATTGAATCCCGGCTGTGGCGGCAAAACAGCAGATATATAGGTGAACTGCAACTTGACAGAAAATGCAAAAAAAAAAACAGTCATACATCCAAATAGACCGCAAGCAAAGGAAAAAATATTTACACTGGTATCGTCTTCTGCAGGTGCTGGAAAGATAGCTGAATTCTGCGTCGATCAGCGCGATTGACGACATGCTGACACACTTTATCGTTTTTCCGTCAAATGTGTGGAAGGCTTCAATCACTTGTCTTGCTAACTGATTTTTTTTATGATGCGACAGTATTATTGTGTCGCTGAAGAAGGGTACGCAGCCGCATTCGTGACAATGAGCGGCGAGGGAACCCGGTTTTGACTCTAATAATGGGAGTTCGTGTTCTCGAAGGCGAACGTTGATGCATTCCGCTTCAGTCACGATAAGTGGCCAAAGGTAAGCCGCTGAAGGCAAGCCGTGCGTCGCAATACAAAAAACAAAGTAAGGTGCTCAAGGTTTCAATACCAAAGCTAGCCTTTCTTTCCGTATCATTGCTCAAGTTTATGGCGTGCGCTGACGAACAGACGTAACTTCTGGTCGCCTTATAATCCCCTTCTCACCCTCCTGCGTAGCTCTTAACACGCTTGCTGAGAACAAAGTGCTTAGAGCGTGTGACAAATCGCGGTGTGCTCACAATTGACGCATGCTAAAAAAAGTTTTTGTGGCACTTTATTCGTGAGGCGATGAACTCATTTAATGAAGCTACTGGGCACAAAGTTGCAGGGCATCTTTAGGGACTATTTTTTTCCATCAGAGGCCGCAGGCCTCGGACGTGACCTGGTTTCTCGTCTACATTCGCACAGGCACTGCGCCGTGCTCCCGATAGGGTTGCAGAAATTAGGTGCCTTTTCTCATCTTTTAAACACTACCACCACCCCCACCATTCGCACGAACCGCGGCAGCAGGATCAGCAAAAGATCTCCAGTTGGTGCTGGTTCCCCGAGTGACCAAGTTGGGCGTCCTCCGGCCGCCCTGATGCCATGCCCCGGACAGCAGAGCGCGTCCAGCATTGGGGCTACCACCTGAGCGCCGTGTCCACCCCTGCTCGCTGACCACCCGAGCAACGGCGGGTTGCCGTGCCACCGGCAGCATCGAGGTGGGGAGACAACTTCATGAATTCACTTGCATTTTGATTTCATTTTTACAGCGAAAGCTGTTATGAGATCCTAACTCGGGTCTCGCGCAGTGCCATAGTTGTCCGCCGCCGCTGTCTGTAACCACATGGAGCGAAATTAGAAATAAAACCTAGTACTAATGCCACAGTGGGGCACGAGCCCGTATACGCTCGGTGCCAGCCCATTATTCTACCACTGAGCTACGCCGGTGCTTGGAACCTGTTCGCAAACTTGCCTTAGGCAGGCTTCATGTCGGTAAAACAATCGCCTTATCACGACTTATTAAGCATTTTTAAACAGTAAAAGAACAACCAGTCGCACATCACGAATAGCGTAACGAGTGGGTCGTCCAATGCTCCAACCCAGTACAAAAGCATTTTTTTTTTCGCTATTAGCTGTGGTGCATACCCACTTCAGGCATAATTCTTCATCATCGTCAGCCACTGCGTGAACAATCGGCACAAAATTTCTCGCAATAGTTTAGTGGATACCACGCTTCTCAGAAGAATGACGAAAAATAGCAGAGCGAATGCCGGCTAAAATTTTTATTATTAATGTCGTAGTGGGCATCACGCAAGTGTGCTTGCAGTAGTTACCCAATGAGTGTTTAGAAAAGGCTCTGAAATGCCACTCTTTCTTCTAGTTTTCGCTGTGACTGTGCTGCGCCTTCCGCGCAGGCCTGGTGTTTTTTATGCACAGACCATTCCAAGATAACACAAAAAGGGACAGCCAGTTTTTAAGCAGCATGCACTTTGACAACACATATATGCGTGTCGTGCATACAATAGCATAATAAGCGACGCTTCTTATGCATTACATCACAACTTTCTGCATGAATACATTTAGTCTCCGTAGCAGTATATATTTGTATCACTCAATGATTTTTTTTTAAATGCGAGGCAATCCTTCGAGAACTAAAAGAACTTTAAGCGTATCTATGTATACCGACCTATCTGCCTATCTGGCCAGCTAAGTCTTGCTGTTCTCGTAGTTGCCTCATTACTTTAGTATAGACCAAAATCGGCATAAAGAGTCCCGACAGTATGAGAAGATGTGTCTGGTTCAGACATAAATTACGGGAAAACCATGTCGTGTACGTCATGCAGCTCTTTATTTGTCATGTATGTCACATGTCCGTATACCGCGGGCTGCATTATGCGGTTATGTGGCTGTGTGCCTTAATGTTTGTATCTACCTAGAAGCGAAAAGCCAGCCTGGGCGGCGTTGATCCGATGACTGCAAAGAATAAACATCGAGATATTAGTGGAAATTCAACCTAAGCATTCCGTGGGATGTCATGCATTCTACCATTAAACCACGCAAGGTCTTGAATCTGCCTTGTAAAAGGCAGACATCAAGTCGGTGCAAAATAAGTATGGTTACAGTGCTAGCGATCTAAATTTATAACAAGGAGATAAACATTGCGTATGTATAATCCTACATTAAACTGCCTTTCATTACTTCCTTTTGAAGTGGTCGCTAGCTGTAAATGATAGGCCTAAATATTCTCTGTCATGCACACAGCACCAGTTCGTCACGCGAGGCAACAAATGATGCGAAAACGATTCATCGCGTAATGACCACTTATGCACGACCACGTAAAAAATAATATAATGAACTATTTTCAATACGGCTTATTGTTTGCCGTTGGTTCTTCGACAATTTAAAATTTTCTGGCTGCCATAATATTGCATGCTTGTTGCATTACGTCAAGAATCTATGAAATGTCGTGGTGTTTATTACAGCGCATACACATTAAACAGCGCATTCAAGTGCTGAATAATACCTAAAGCTTTTTGGAGTTCCCGGATGGCATATCCTTCAAAATGTAATTCAAATAGGCTAGCCGCCGATGACATTAGCAGCGGCTACTCATAGCAGCTGGCGAGATGTATTAATATTAGTATGATAAAATATTTTTGCTATGCCCCATAACAGCGTTCAGCAGCTTATGCGCATGTGCATCTCTGCGAGCTCACTGTTACTGAGAGAGAGAGGAAGAGGGAGAAAGAAGGAGTGCTGCAGGCGTGCCTCTTTGCTGTCCGAGTTATATTTTAAGATGTAAAAGACAATTCAAGTTGAATGAAAGCCAAGCAACCAACTATCTCGACTCTTGATTAAGCCTCCATAGTAGTAAAACCATAGTCTTTCACCTTCTTCCTGGTCAAGTTTTAGGGCAAGCTTAAAAACTGAGCTTCCCTCTGTGCTGGAGTCCATAGCTTTCTTTGTCGCCCCTTCGCAAGCTGCCGCCATCGCTCCAAGTTACCGTAAGCAAGGCTGATCAGGTTTATCGAATATTAAAGTGGAAATCTTTTTTTGCGCTTCTATACGGCAAAACTAGAAAATTAAAAAATTCGTAACACTCATCGGCTCTCAGCAGCTTCGACAGAGCAGCGGTGATGTTATTCCGGTTCGATGAAAGAAAATTACCTTCCGAAAGCTGCAAATGCTTTGACCGGTCGATAAGAAGTTAGATCGTTCCTATCCGTAGCTCCATCGGCCAGTCACGGCAAAATGAAAGCATGAACAAGTGATGTACTGCTATGGGGCCCCCGTTCAGTGCTAGCGTGCTCTGCAATGCTACAGCACAAGGCGCGAAAGCACCGCATAGGCGGCCCGTACTGCGAAGAGCCTATACTAGGAAAACCGTCACAGCGAAAATGGTGGAAATTTTTACTATATTGTAGCGTTCCCTCGCAACAAACAATATAATTGAGCAATTACTGTGAACGAAAACTTCGCCTCAGTTGGTTTCCCCAGCGTGCAGCCAATAGTGACCACTGTCGAAAGTGGGGGGGGGGGGGGGTCTCAGCTTCTCCCTCTCTAATTTTTCTCAGTGATGGGCTCGTGCCCCTCTTGCTCCCCCCCCCCCTGGCTGATACTCCTATGAGATAGATAAGAGTTCGCTGTCAGATGACAAAAAACCCACGTGCCCAATTGTATTTTTTTTTGCGAGATAGCTGAGTTCAATTACGTTTGCTTTTCGTGTGCATTGTAAAAGAATGTGTGCCTGCGTTTTATGCCTATATTTAAGTAAGTGTAGCCTATAATTTTTTTTTCATTTCTCCATGCCAAAGCTCAACAATGAATGTACACTGTAAAGGCGTTACCGCGGTAAAAGTGTCGCTCTAAGAGTTTCGCTAAACGTTCCGCTAACGGGCTCATGGCTGAAGCTGGATTTGCAGGCAGAACCACAACTAGATCGAGAAGCGATCAGTGAGATGGCCTCCCTGGTGCCCATGTGCAAGGCCATGTCCCAGAAGCTGGACAAGTTGACCGTACTCCGCATGATCGTGCAGCACATCAAGACCATAAGTGGCACATGCTAATTACGATCGCTGGGGTTGACGTACAATGTTTCTTCGAATGCGTGTGCTTTACAGAAACAATGCTTAACATTTACTGCATAGTTCATTTTTATTTATTTTTTATTTTTTATTTATTATTTATTCATACTGTAAGCCCAAGGGCCAAGACAGGAGTTGGGGTTACATATCTGGCACGTACAAAGAACATATGTGGAAACAAGTTTCACACTGTACGCTCAAGACGCACACTATATGGAAATAACAAAACAAAAACGCAAAACTATATCAGAATACATCCCGCATAGGTCACGGATAAAAGAAACATGTTCGAATACATCTCGCACACGTCACCAAAAAGAGAAAAAAAGATTTGAAGTAATATAGTATATATTGAACATATTCAACCGACAAGGAACAAGCAATTTGGTTACAAATATTCTGACAAAGCCTTTTCGAACCTTTGTAAATCGCAATGTTTGACTATGTATTGAGGTAATTGATTCCAGTCATCGATGCTCCGAACCAAAAACAAATACTTGAATAAATCTGTTCTGCAGTTAAGTGGTGTGATATTGCCACGAGTGTTTTTGCCACGAGTGTGATATTGCCACGAGATTTCGAGTGTTTTGTTCTGGATGTGGTAAATGGCTGTAGTGCGATGTGTTCCTTTAGGTGAACTTTGTAGTCTCCATTGAGTATCTGAAAAAAGAATATCAGTCGATTATGTTGCATTTTTCGTTTCACCGTCATTAAACCAGCTCTGTGTCTAAGCTCACTAATAGACTTAGTTCTGGAATAGGAGTTGAAGATGAACCGTAAGGCTTTGTTTTGTATACGCTTGCATTTTAGTGCATTTGTTTTGGTGTATGGTTCCCATAGATGACTTGAGTAGGTCAGTACTGGAAGAATAGTCATGACTAGTATTGCACAGAAAACGATGCCATGTATTCGTTCAGCGATTGTTCGTTGTGCCGCGATACTTCACAGCGCTTGCTCACATTACCATTATCAGTCCGCTAATGAAATTAACCAATAATGCCTAAGAGAATTATTGGTGTTCATGGTGGGTAGATGTATTCAGTTCATATCATTAACTTGTCTTCAATCATGCAGCTTCCATAAATTCGTACACGGAAGGGCACTGCAAGCCCCCATGGTCGTTGGACGAGGACGTCAAAAATGTTGTCTTACAGGTAAGTGATAGCGTAACTTGAACTCTGAAAGTTTATTCCCCTAAATACCATTCGTGTAACTCAAGTTCGAAGTTACTCATAAAGCTTATTTCCACTTGCGATCAAGATAGCAATCGACTAGCAATCACCCGTCGTATTTACTGTAGCTACTCTGAGACTGTCTTTATCAAACATTGTTTGGTGTCACGTCACACATTCTTTTTAAGTCCAGCATGGATAAGCTTTTGCAGCAAGAACCCCAAAAGTGTTTATCATATGATAACCTCGCGGTGGAACATTCACTCTTTGAGAATGCTTATCGTGAAAGTGTTAACGTAGAGTACCTTAGTAACCTGCGCTTCGCCGATGACATTGCATTGCTGAGTAACTCAGGGGACGAATTGCAACTCATGATTACGGAGTTAGACAAGGAGAGCAGAAAGGTAGGTCTTAAAATGAATCTGCAGAAAACGAAAGTAATGTACAACAACCTCGGAAAAGAGCAGCGCTTCGAGATAGGTAATAGTGCACTTCAAGTTGTAAAAGACTATGTCTACTTAGGGCAGATAATAACCGCGGAGCCGAACCACGAGATTGAAGTAACTAGAAGAATAAAAATGGGCTGGAGCACATTTGGCAAGCACTCTCAAATTATGACAGGTAGATTGCCACTATCCCTCAAGAGAAAGGTATATAACAGCTGTATCTTGCCGGTACTTAGCTACGGAGCAGAAACCTGGAGACTTACAAAGAGGGTTCAGCTTAAATTGAGGACGACGAAGCGAGCAATGGAAAGAAAAATGGTAGGTGTAACCTTAAGAGACAAGAAGAGAGCAGAGTGGATTATAGGGAACAAATGGGGGTTAAGGATATCAAAGCTGAAATCAAGAAGAAGAAATGGACATGGGCCGGGCATGTAGCGCGTAGACAGGATAACCGCTGGTCGTTAAGGGTAACTAACTGGATTCCCAGAGAAGGAAAGCGGGTTAGGGGGAGACAGAAGGTTAGGTGGGCAGATGAGATTAAGAAGTTTGCGGGTATAAATTGGCAGCAGCAAGCACAGGACCGGGTTAACTGGCGGAACATAGGAGAGGCCTTTGTCCTGCAGTGGACGTAGTCAGGCTGATGATGATGATGATTGATGATGATGATGATGATGAAAATCGAAATTCATAACCTATAGCTAGTGTTACGTGAGGGTTTTCTACAATGTCTTTAACCGAACTCTTTCAGAGAGTCACTGAGGAACCTGTAATATAAAGAATGACAGTCCCATTTAAAAAGCTCTTCCCTAAAGTATTTCTGATGAATTTTCTTTTTCTTTTTCGTAAACACGCCCGCGGTAGCGATCGAATTGACGTTGGTGCTCTCTTAACTACTGTAACTTCTAAGCAAACTTACGGTGGAAGCACAAGAAGTACAAAGCACCCAAATCCCGAGGTAAGCGTGCGCGAGAGTGAGTGAGCGCTCTAAAGAACATCTAACGCACTTTGGCCACGCCGACCACGCTATGTGGAGGCACTAGGGAGCCTTCCCGGGCGCGTGCCTCGGAGCCTGTGCGTACATGCACAGTGACGCGCGGGTTGGCATGGCACGGCTACCTCCGGAGCGCGCCCGCCCTACGTGCACCCGTCGTGCCATACCGCTACTGATTACTAAAGCATGCTGAAGTTTCCGAGCTCTGAGGACCGCCAGCGGTACATGGTGTATATAAATGGATTAATTAATTAATTGATTGATTGATTGATTGATTGATTGATTGATTGATTGATTGATTGATTGATTGATTGATTGATTGATTGATTGATTGATTGATTGATTGATTGGCGGGCGGACGGGTGGGCGGACGGATCCGGCTTGTGACCTTTAGATCGGGTGGTGGCTCACGCCACCTTGCCATAAGATTAAGTACTATCACTGTGTGTTGAAGGATTAAATTTCACTCGCGCCTCGATTCTAGCCACCAATCAGTTAGCCTCCTCCTGGTTATTTCTACCCGTTTAAAGTCTATTTTGCCTTCAATGTCCCTAAACCCCAACACTTTGAAAAATTCGGCACCATTATCTTCGACTATACGGTGGAGCCCTTTACAGAACATTATCAAATGTTCAGCCGTTTCCTCCTCTCCTCCGCACACACTACATACCATGTATGTGCCTTCGTATTTTGCTCGGAACGTCTTGGCCCACAATACTCCCGTTCTAGCCTCAAAGAGCAGAGAACTACCCGCCGAACCATTGAGGTCGCTGGTTCGGCATCCCCCTGCGGTGCATTTCCTTCTTGTTTTTCTTTCTTTGCAATCTGTAAGTAAATATTTCACAACGTCAGATCCCTAACGGAAATACGTCATGAAGCCGTGGGAAACCCCGGCATAAAGCACTTTCGTGTTTAAAAAAAAAGCGGAAATAGTGCGGCAGTTCACTTATTTTGTTTTTCATAAAAACGTAGTAGAAAACTATCCACAAGAGCTGCAGGAACCAATGTTTCCGAGTGTGAGTTTGGAACATATAAACGAAAGAGAGAAAGAGAGAGAAGAATGTAAAGAGGAACCGTTGTGGAAACATTGGGAAGTTGAAGTAATACTCTGTCGTCTGCGGACCCGCTCGAAGGGATAAGTTAAAGAAAGAAAGGAGAGAGAGAAACAGAGAAGAAAGGTTGACCAAGTTTTGACTTGGTTGGCTACCCTACTCTTGAGATTGGCCAAAAGGGGGAATGATATAGCGAAAAGGATAAAAGATGAACAGTCAGAAATAGATGGTTGAGCACAATCGTATTGTGTAGTTTCAATAAGAAGAAAGGAATAATTATGAATAGTAAAGGGGACAAACAATAGGATGCAATAATATCCGTACTTACGCTACGAGATTATCGTATAACTCTCTTGGTATATAAAATAATTTGTAACAACTTCCCCTTTCCTAGAACTATTTTTCAAACACCAGGTAAAAGTAGTCGCTCTGCCTCCGAAGGCAAATTTATAATCCCTCTCTCTCATAACACATACGGACAACGCCGTCTCAAGTACGCCGGGGTTAAAGTTTGGAATGATCTCCCGTCATCCGTTTTACAATCAACCAGGGTAGATCAGGCGTTAAAAGACTTTTTCTTGCATCACACAACATCCAGCTTATCGAAGAGCAAAAAGTAGGAAAATAACATCAACTTATAATACCTTGTACATGTTTTTCCTACTGCTGCTGTTTTGGGGACGACGATAAAAATTTGCAGCCTCTACCACTGATGATGTACTGCAGTCCTGACGTGTGGTCTTCTGTATGTGTGTTATTGCAATGAGAACTATACACAGCTGTCTTATTTATAGTTTTTGTATAAACCGAGCGTTTGTTTTTAGCACTGTAATTTATCTTGAATGTATCTTTTCTAATCATACACATGCTTTTTATGGACAATTTTTTGAACACCTGTATATACTACATTTCCCCCCAAATATGTGATTGTACATACATAGTCCCTGATTCATTTGTATTATGTTTTTAATGGATCCATTACTAGCCAATAGGCTAAGGATCCAGACATTCATGCATGTATTTGGTGAAAATGAAAAAGAGACAATAAACAATCTTCAATCTTCAATATAGATGTTCCTGTCCAAAGAAATTAGGTAATAAAGTGTCACTACTCCCCAACGAGGATAGTTATAGCGCAGGAACAGAACAACGACACAGAGACAAGAAGGACACGAAGGACACGAGCGCTCGTGTCCATCGTGTCCTTCTTGTCTCTGTGTCGTCGTTCTGTTCTCGCGCTATAACTATCGTCATGTCATACCAACTAGCCCAAGCTGCCACATTCCCCAATGAAAATAGCCACCTTCCCGTCACAGTAAAACCAACCCAACCCTCACGCTTCACACAAGTGCAAGCCTGGCGAATCTTGGCTCAATAGTGTTGTGGCTCGGCCGAGTTGGTTACCCATGAAGGCAGCTTGTATTAGTGAGGCACATACGAAAAACATATGAAAAAAGGAAAAGACGACACAGACGTCAAGAAAGGTAGGCGCTAAACGTAAACTCGTGAACAGAACTTGCTGGTAGAGACACGCTTAGCGGTACAGCTTAGAACGTAGGATCTTTGCATATCACCAATCAGGAGGCGTCATTCTGTCACCAAGACACTCGTCTATATAGGATCTGTGTAAAACGACGTCGTCCTGATTCAAAGTTTATTTATAATTTATAAACGTATTAATAATATGGTGAGTCTGGGTCTCAGTGAGTCCAAAGCGCCAGATATGTTTCATGAGTGAGTTTGAGTGAGCTGCACGATTTCTGCCGACCTATGACCCTATGTATTCGCCATGACACGAGAGCCATCTGTACCGGTTCACGCAGCGATGCTGCCGCTGAAAGGGGAATTCCCGCAGGGGCAGATCAGGCTTTGTCCCGATGCTCGCTTCTTCTTTTTCCGTCAGATGAAATGCAATACGTAGGGGACCGTCAAGAAGGAGGCCGACAGCACCACGGAATGCCAGTGATGCCGAAAGTCGCACAGCTTCGATCACCGATACTCGATCATCCATTGCACCGGCTACCTCAAGTCGTGGGCACCCGCCAAGCTCAGTTTGCCCGAACACGCCCAAGCGGACGACAGCGAAGGGTGCGAAGACTATACGCAAGCACATTATAACTTATAATGGTGGCGGCGTGGGCTAGTTGGTATGGTAACCATAGCTGGTCCTTGTTTCTCTACTTGATCTAGTCGTCTGTTCACGCCATAGCAATCATAATGAGTACATCATCTTTCTTTTCTTGTAGCCCCACCGCGGTGATCTAGTGGCTAAGGTACGCTGCTGCATGCTGACCAGCAGATCGCGGGTTCAAATCTCGGCTGCGGCGGCTACATTTCCGATGGAGGCGGAAATGTTGTAGGTCTGTGTGCTCAGATTTGGGTGCACGTTAAAGAACCCCAGGTGGTCGAAATTTCCGGAGCCCTCCACTACGGCGTCTCTCACAATCATATGGTGGTTTTGGGACGTTAAACCCAACATATCAATCAATCATTTCTTTTCTTATAAGCTGTCAGATTGGATACGTAACTGTGTACATTGTGACGATGCCTCTTTCAAGTGCACGCGCTCCTCCTCCTACACTCCAATAATTTACCAAACAAAAAAAGAGGGGGGGGGAATGGCAGGTATGGATGACATTGTTCGGGTCACCCTCCTCCCCCCAATCAACTCCAGAAAGTTGTGAAAAGTATTTTGGGGAAGTACGCTGTGAGAAAAAGACGGCATCATGTGGAACTGAACTGGGCCTGTTCGTACAATTCTCTGAAGTTTTCAGAGAACGGGCCAGAAAGATAAAGAAATCGCACTCTCCATATTTGCACTACAAATAAGCCTAAAACCCTGATGGCGACGGTGGTGGTGGAGGTGGTGTGGCAGATCGGGCCGGCAATCTCTCTTCCTCAGTGTCTTTTTTTACGTATTATACTGCACTTGCACTTACGAGTTTTACTTGGGCTAGTCTTTGGCAGATAAGTTGAAAGCAATAAGCAATTACGGAGATTTTTTTTAACGAACCACCCATTTACCGTTGGGAAACAAATATGGTCATTAAAAGGCCCAGGACATCATGGCGTTGTCATTGCAGATTGCACCTGCTCATTTCGCTTCCCGTGGCGTCGAAAAAAGAAGCTGACTTGCGGCGTTTAATACTCAATTTACAATAAATTTACACTGCGCAGAGCTAAGCAACGGTACTGTATTTGCCTCTAAGTTCCGAATCTGAAACTAGAGAATGAGGCACACAGTTTGCGGGTAGTTGGCGAGAGTGGGGTCTGAAATGCGTCACATATCTCGCGTGGTGGTTTGTTAACGTGTAACTAGATCTCAGTACTTTCCTTTGAGTGTTCTGTGCGCGAGCTCTTTCTATGTGATACATACGGTACGCTGGCGCCCCAGGGTCCCTTATTCAGAGCGCTGTTAGAACGAACAGTTCTAACAGCACAACAAACACGCAATAGCAAATACGTGAAATAAGTGTATCAACAATTTCTCGCTCACATAAGGATTGATCCACAAGCGTATACTTATCTCAGTAAGAGATTTTGCCTGTAGTTTTACGTTCTGGTTTTTCATCCTATAGATCTGAACCTGGTGAACAGCTTCGCGAGTCGGGACATTCTGACAGCCGGAACTAGGGGCAGCAGTGAAGGAAACGACATGGCGACCGTGGCGGTCATCATGAGCTTGCTGAAAGCGGGCGCTGGACTTGGTGGACCGGTGGACCTCAGTGGCATGCCGTGGCCCATGCCTTGAAACACCCGTTCGCACTCCTGTTTACGCGAACCTCTCACGAACCGTTTCTCGCGTCGGACAGAGAAGAATACAGCATTGATGGACACTCATGCGAAGACATTGCATCTAGTCTCTATTCACTTCGAAGTGTGTGTACATTACCGCACAGAACTCCAAGTCACGCTTCGGTAAATACCGAGCCCAGCAGAAAACGTTTCAAGGAGCTGACGTCCATCTCTTTCAGCATGGTTCACGGTAAACCACGTGTCGTGCTTGTCGTAGATTGCTGATTTTACGATTTAAGCATCCTGTGTTTTAACAGCGAGTTCTGCTTCTATATGGCGATGCCAGTTGTGTTTCACCATTTCCCTGTCCACAGGCTGACGTGGGACCATGTCATACAGCCACTTTGCAAGCCTCGTTAAGATAAACTCTGTACCCTTGCTGCACATTCCCTGAATGCGCAAACGCACACTTTTGTAATCGCAGGCCTCAGAAAAAGATTAACTAAGGAGCACTGTGATGAAGCACTGCGCTAACAGTGGTAGAGATCACTTGCAGTCGGACTGGAGCCCATCAGAAGCTGCTTGTACAGTGCTCGTAAAACAGGCAAAACAAGTCTTGTCTTGTCGCCTAGAAGATCTTGGCTCATACCCACACGAAGTGTCTAATTTACCTCATTTCTGCGTCGTCTTCTTTGCAAAGTGTCAGCCGGTGCCTGTACTGAGAGCCCTCGAAGGCACGTGATCTGATGCGGACTTTGGCTAACACGCAGATGTAAGTGATAGAGGTACGATTCTGTAGACGCATCATGTCATATGCGATAATTTATAACTCTAGTCACCGCGGCCATGTTGGTGACATGATGTGAGCTGTGATACCACGGAATATACCAAAACACCACTCTACTTGCAGCAAAGGTAAATAAAGTTAACACCAAGCAGCAGTCCGAGTCACGTTGTGTAAGCTTGAACGGTGTGCTTGAATCACGTTGTGTTTTGATCACGATGATCTTAACGATAATCGTGAAGGCTTTGTTCATGTCATAAATTCCACTAGCAAGTGTAGATATGCAGCCAACTAAACTGAGCGATGATTCTGTGTTCGCCATAAGGTGTCCGTTGTGGCGGTTTTGTAATAAAAGCAATAGCGCAATGATATTTCATGGTGTATAGGAGGAAAACCCATGGCAAGTGTGCTCGTAAAATGAACAGAATGTGCGAATATTTGTGTCAAGATCAAGGCCATTAGATGAGGGCACGGTGTTATTGTTCCATGGCCTATTGTATTAAAGTTATTCAATTTCTCCTGTTCAACATACATATGTTTGAAGGATCTTTGTTGCTGTTGTCGTTATTTTTGTACCCTTGTGTCATTGGAGGGTCGTTTGTTTGCGCGAGCTCCGCTATACGAGCGATTCTGTGACAGAAAAGGAAGACGTTTCTAATGAGTTTAACTCTAGGTACTCATCACACAGGTAACACATGACCCCGATTTGAAGCATTTTATTAGAAAGCATAACTATCTCTGAACGAGGTTCAGAGATATTTATGCTGTGGAAGCCTGGGCCTTTAGCCTAGTGGTTAAGGCATTCGCCTTTGGAGCGTGAGCCAGTAGTTTGGAAACTCAATGCATCCTACAAGTTTTATTTTGTTTTCTATATATGTTTCCTCAGTGCGATTTGTATTACGTGGCAGGAGGTGGATGGATGGACAGACACCTTTATTTATCGAGACGGCTTCTATGGCATCGACGTATATAGAAACTCCGCTCAAAGTTTCCTTTTCGGGTAGTGTAAGTAAATCAAGTCATCAATCAATCTTTATTAGTCGACTAAGAAAACGGGTAATACAGTGCAGGTAATACAGTGCAAATATGCAGAAAATGTCCCAAGGCTGCCAACTGCAGGCTGGAGGTAATTAATAGGCTTGAAAATTACTGTAAGAAACACTGTGATAGCTCAACTTTAGTGCATGTGACGTCACACCGCGAAAAAACGGACTTCCTGTGTGCATAGGAGCCTCCCGAGCAGAAGCTTCCCATGATGCTTTTGCTTTCCCGCAATACATGTCAAAAAACAGTCAAAAAAGTTGGGGCTCTTATCACCCCTGATAGGGCTCAAGTTTTGAGTGACGTCACAACTGGCAACGAAGGATATACCGTGCGTTTATATTGGAGCATCCCGAGCTGAAGCCTCCCCTGATGCGTTTGCTTTTCCGCAATGCATGTCGAAAAGCAGTCGATAAAGTTGGGGCTCTGATAAGGATCAACCTTTGTCTGATGTCACAACGTGCAGTAAAGGTTATATTGTGCGTTTAAATTAGAGCCTGCAGAGATAAAGCTTCCCCTGGTGCGTTTGCTTTCCCGCAATGCATGCCAAAAAAAAGTAGTCGAAAAAGTGGGGGTTCTTATCACCCCTGATAAGGCTCAACTTTTGTTTGACGTCACACCTTGAAACAGTGGACCTAATATTTCATTTTTTTTTCGTTTCGCATATGTCAGCTCGGCTTTAAAATTGTGATGACGTCAGACAAAGGCTGAGCCATATCAGGGATGATAAGAGCCTCAACTTATTCGGCTGCTTTTTTGACAAGCATTGCGGGAACGCCAAAGCACCAGGGGAAGCTTCAGCTCACGAAACTTCGATAGAAACATACAGTATATCCTTCATTGCACGGTGTGACGTCAGACAAAAGTTGAACCTTATCGGGTGTGATTGGCGTCAACTTTTTCGGCTGTTTTTTAACATACACTGGGGAAAGCCAACACATCAGGAAATGATTCAGCTCGGGCGACTCTAATATAAACTTACACTACATCATTCGTTGCACGGTGTGACCTCCGAAAAAGTTGAGCTTTATCAGGTGTGATAAGAGCCTCAACTTTTTTGGCTGCTTTCTGACATGCAATGGGGGAAAGCAAACGCATCAGAGAAAGCTTCAGCTAGGGAGACTGTAATGTAAACGTACAATATATCTTTCATTGCGCGGTGTGACGTCAGACAAAAGTTGAGCCCTATCAGCGGTGATAAGGGCCTCAACTTTTTCGGTTGCTTTTTGATATGCAATGGGTGAAAGCCAATGCATCACGGAAAGCTTCAGTTCGGAGACTCTAATATAAACGTACAACATATCTTTCATTGCGCAGTGTGACGTCAGACAAAACTTGAGCCTTATCACGGGTGATAAGGGCCTCACCTTTTTGGGCTGCTTTTTGACATGCAACGGGGGAAAGCCAACGCATCAGGAAAAGCTTTAGCTCGAGAGACTTAATATAAGCGTACCCTACCCCCTTCGATGCACAGTGAAACGTCATACAAAAGTTGAGCCTTATCAGGTGTGATAAGGGCCTCAACTTTTTCGGCTGCTTTTTTACATGCAATGGGGGAAAGCCCATGCATCTGGGAAAGCTTCAGCTCGGGAGACTTTAACATAAACGGACAATATATCTTTGATTGCGTGGTGTGACGTCAGACAAAAGTTGAGCCTTATCAGTGGTGATAAGGGCCTCAACTTTTTTGGCTGCTTTCTGACATGCAATGGGGGAAAGCAAACGCATCAGGCAAAGCTTCAGCTAGGGAGACTGTAATGTAAACGTACAATACATCTTTCATTGCGCGGCGTGACGTCAGACAAAAGTTGAGCCTTATCAGTGGTGATAAGGGCCTCAACTTTTTCGGCTGCTTTTTGACATGCAATGGGTGAAAGCCAATGCATCAGGGAAAGATTCAGCTCGGAGACTCTAATATAGACGTACAACACATCTTTCATTGCGTGGTGTAACGTCAGACAAAAGTTGAGCCTTATCAGCGGTGATAAGGGCCTTAACTTTTTCGGCTGCTTTTGACATGCAATGGGTGAAAGCCAATGCATCAGGGAAAGCTTCAGCTCGGAGACTCTAATATAAACTTACAACATATCTTTCATTGCGCGGTGTGACGTCAGACAAAAGTTGAGCGTTATCAGGGGTGATAAGGGCCTCAACTTTTTGACGTTTTTTGGCATGCAATGGGGGACATCCAACGCATCACGCGAAGCTTCAGCTAGTGAGACTCTAATATAAACATACAGTATATCCTTCGTTGCACGGTGTGACGTCAAAGAAAAGTTGAGCCTTATCAGGTGTGATAAGGGCCTCAACTTTTTCGCCTGCTTTTTGACATGCAACGGGGGAAAGCCAACGCAACAGGAAAAGCTTTAGCTCAGGAGACTCTTAATATAAACGTACCCTACCCCCTTCGTTGCACAGTGACACGTCACACAAAAGTTGAGCCTTATCAGGTGTGATAAGAGCCTCAACTTTTTTGGCTGCTTTCTGGCATGCATTGGGGGAAAGCAAACGCACGAGGCAAAGCTTCAGCTAGGGAGACTGTAATGTAAACGTACAATATATCTTTCATTGCGCGGTGTGACTTCAGACAAAAGTTGAGCCTTATCAGCGGTGATAAGGGCCTCAACTTTTTTGGCTGCTTTTTTACATGCAATGGGGGAAATCCAGCGCTTCAGGCGAAGCTTCAGCGAGGGTGACTCTAATATAAACATGCAGTATATCCTTCGTTGCATGGTGTGACATCAGACAAATGTTGAGCCTTATCAGGTGTGATAAGGGCCTCAACTTTTTCGGCTGCTTTTTTACATGCAATGGGGGAAAGCCCATGCATCAGGGAAAGCTTCAGCTCGGGAGACTTTAATATAAACGTACAATATATCTTTCATTGCGCGGTGTGACGTCAGACAAAAGTTGAGCCTTATCAGCGGTGATAAGGGCCTCAACATTTTCGGCTGCTTTTTAAACATGCATTGCGGGAAAGCCAACGCATCGTGGAAAGCGGCAACTCTGAAAAATCTAGTACAAACATACAATATATTTTTTGTTGCACGGTGTAACGTCAAATGTTGAGCCTTATCAGAGGTCGTAACGACTTCATCTTTTTCGGCTGCTTTTTTTGACACGCATTGCGGAAAAGCCAACGCATCAAGGGAAGCTTCAGCTCGGGAGACTCTAGTATAGACGTTTAGCAAGGTATATGCAACCTGGTAGCGTCACTTTCATAGAAGCCCATGGATCCAGTAGTCCGCGCCTCGTTTCCACTATCGCCATCTACACGAGGAGGGGACAACTAAGAGCAATCAAAAAATGAAAAATAAAATATGGCGTCACAACCGGAAGCGGTAGCGACGTCGCGCAGTTGCCCTACATGGCACGAAATAGAAATTTTGTTAACTGCTAACCTTTTACGTGGCGTTATTAATACGCAATTTTGTTGCGCCTTAACTGCGTCTCGCTAATTGCATGAAAGATAGAAAAGGAAAAAAAAACGATTGTGTTTGCAAAGTTGTTTTATTAGCCATATGGCATACTTGCAATACGCACAAGAAACTTCGCAGAGGTAATTGTGAGACAACTGTTCACTAACATCATAGCATAACAGTCCGAAAACTCACGTTGCCCAATCGTCAGAAACCACTGCAGCGAGACAGCAGCTTTGAAAACATAGCTTTGGCAGCTGTAGAGTACAGCGTCTCGTCGGTTAGCGTGTCGTATTCACCGTACCAGAGGCGAGGGCACGCCGGCCATGCACCAGCGAAAGCTGTCGGCAGTCCAGGAGCGGCTCTCAACACATTCTGCGAGCTAGTTGAGCCATGGTTGAGCTCTGAAATGCCACACCAGTAGACAGCGCATAAAAAGATAAGTAAGCTACTGAAGGTACGCACGAAACCACCACGGAAAAGTGAGTGATGCCTCGTTAGCCTGGCAACGCACCCAACCAAAGAACACGCCCAACTAAACACACGCTCCAAGGTAAAACCGTTGGCTCATGTTACCAGACTATTTGCATGTGCCCGCTGTTTCTGAAACTAAATGAACGAGATCGGGTGCTCAACCACACACCAAAAACGAAAGTTTTCTTTAAATAATTTACTATTTTTTCGTAACAAATAAAATTAAAACTATCGATAATAAACCCTAAATATTTTTTTTTGTTTTCAATAGTTGTCCCCTCCTGATCTAATCTCGCTTCAATCGTAACACGGTTGTTGATGCCATTTCGGAGAAAGAAGCCCACCCCGGTACAAAAGTAAGCTCATCACATGACCCAGCCAATTCCATATGGCAGGCTAGTCGAGAACCCAGGAGGTGTATTGGCTAGCAGAGACAAGACATCATTTCCCTTACAATAACTTCTTCAACCAGCAGCTGCTGTCCTGTCACAGAAATATGGTGACAGCAATGATCGACATTTGTCATGCTCCAATAGCCCAGCTGGTGCCGAGTGTATTGCAACACTTCTAGCCAAAACAAAAAATACACAATCGACTATGCTGAAGCTCTCAACCACAGCTCAGTCAATATTGAAATGGGCTTGGCAAGCTTATGCTGATTTGCTCATATCCTCATTTTAGCCAAACGCATATGTACACACGAAAGTGTCCCATGGCTATATTACTAGGCAGTAACACTCTGTAAAATTACGTTAAAACAAGTGTCAAACAATGCTACACGAAAGAAAACTCAACACACTGCAAGAACATTGCACTAGTCCATGTCTGCCTTGTCCCTATGCTTTGAGTGTACATCATAGTTATTTTCCTAGTGACAACACTGTAAACTTGTTTTAAATGACAAGCATAGCAGCCACTACATCTTAGAGTGAAGGTGTGTATCTCTATCTGGCCCGAATTCTTTCTAAAGCAGAACAAAATTTTATGTTTTTTTTTCTATCCAAGAGGCCATTGTGAAGCATTCAAAAAAATAAAGAAGGCTGTAAGTACAACGGTTTTCACAGGAGAATGGGATTCATTTGCTGCACATATGGGTACATGCACTCTGCTATCTTACTGGAAAGAGAGTTGCTTTCAGTCCTTGTCAGGAGGTCTTATAAAATACAAGCAAGGTTTCTTCTGACCCAAAACATTTTTGTCATGGTTAGCTGTTGTGCAAAGCGTTCAGCACCTTAAAGTAAAATAATACCTAGAACGGAGCGTGCCGACGTTCACAAGTCGATTTCATCAGATGCTGCTCCCTCCTCATGCATTATGCTTTTGATAGATTCCCTGCGTGTCCCAGTTTCATTTTTTTTTTTGGCTGGGCTTCAAGACTGCCATTTGAGGTCGGCTCTTGCTTTCTTTTTCCACTCTATGTTTAGTACTTGTGCCAACTGCATCCTGGTATCTGGTGTACTGGACATAAATACATTCTTGCATTGCCAGCAACAAAAACCAACTTTCTTTGCAACAATGTTTCAAGAAGACATAATAAAGCTCGCTCGATTCGAATAATTAGAATTGCGTGGAGATAGCTCCTAAAATAATTGTGTATACTTGACGACATCGTGCGTGCGCATTTCCGCATGGATGACGCCATTACTGTGAGGCGCCACCATAAGAAAATGGGGCTGAAGAAGGAACAACCTTTAAAAAGCGTATTGCTCGACTTTTGCAAAAGCAACCAAAGTAGTTTCAATTCTAATTACAGCTCTGCTTACTTCTCTGCATCACTTTTTTCGTCATGCCCTGTACACTGGTCACAGGGTAGGAGAGGATTATAGCTAAAGTTCGGAGTTTTTTTTTTTTTTTCATAGAAAAAAATGCATGTGCCACGCAAAATGGGCCAACCTCACGATTCAACAGACGTTTAATTAAAATGCAGAAGGAAACACAAGAGTGGCAAAAATTAATTAAAATTGTGCACAAAAGGCCAAGTTTATGAAGCAAGCACGGCAAGACAAAACATGTTGCTAAATGGACATGCGACAAAAAGAGGGGAGTGCCCTGCTGCTCAAATGAAAAATTAATTTTAAACAAGCATACGCTAATTCAAAAGAAAGCTTTTAGACAGACATTTTGGATTTTGTTTCTTGGTATGTGATCGGCTATGGTTCGAAATTCGGTGTCACCTCCATACTGTGCACCTTTGCTAGTTATTTACCTCCACAGAATAGAATGGCTCACAATTTTTTTCCCTAAATTTAGACAGAGTGCATGTTGCTAATGAACTTGAGCACAGTATAAACTAGGAAGACTATAAGAATTTTGTGTTGTTATACGTGAGAGCCGCAGATTAAAGTTGAACCTCTTGATGTAACGAACCACTGGGAACTGATGTAACGAACCACTGGGTATAAAAGACACCAGTGTGCCTATACCAAATTAAAGGTTGATAAGAAAATGCAGAGAGAGAGAGAGAGAGAGAGAACTAGAGAGGAAAGGCAGGAGGTTAACCAAGCTTGGCTCGGTTGGCTACCCCACACTTGGGGTGGGGTAAAGGAGGAATAATAAAAAGGAAAGAGAAGAGTATTCAGAAAGAGATGGATGAATAGTCAGCTCGAGACAACACAACACGGTTTCACGCTGTTCTTTCACAAGCACTCGTGAAGTCTCGTGGTCCTTAGGAACACAAGAGGGCTTTCATGACTTTTGCGTGTATGTGAAACCGTCGGCCAAGGTCCCAGGATCTTCTTTTCTGTAAGCGGTCATGAATCCAGCTGACAGAGCTTGGCTTCCATAATACGTCGTTCAGACTGGTATGCTGGGCAGTGGCATAGAATGTGCTCAAGCGTCTCCTGGCAGGCACAGATGTTGCGTGCCGCACTGCTCACCATTCCAAGAAGACAAGAATGCGCATTCGTAAATGCCACGCCCAACCTCATGTGACCCAGACACAGTACCCTGCTTGTAAGGCACATCTCATGTAGAAAACAAGAACTGCTTCCTGTGGCAGGTCTCTTATAATAAAGTGGATCAAACGTAGCGTTAGCCTTTCAGATTGTCTATGGTAATTGGGTTATCGTGACAACAATATATTACGAGGCATCTAGGAATGGAGATGTGTTTGCCTTATTAGGATAGGGACACATTCCATACGTAGTTGCTTTTGCAGACAGCTTGCTGCACATTTTATTCATACAATGTGAACTCATTACACATTGGCACAAATAAAAAGTGAACTGTAAACACGAAAATGAATAAGGAAATATATTCCTCATTGTGAGCATTGCAAGAAAGCTCATCATTATTAGCTGCATGACAAAAGTTTACAAGAACATGTGTCACAATGCTTAGTTTTGAGATCTACACAACAGTGCCTTTATTCGAGGATATTTAGGGGGAAATACAAGTGACCACTACTTTGCATCATGAGGGAAATACTTTCAATTTTACCTGCAGCTTCTAATAGGGAACTGAATGGAGCAGCACACTTTGGATAGCAGATGTCCTGAATTCAATTCAGACAACTGCAGCATATCACTATGGATACCTGCCTAGGCAGCTCGTTACATTTCATAATGTTTTAGTTCATCTTCCTGGTTAGTACACAAACAATAAGCTAACAAGAACACAACTGCTGGTGTCATACACGTAAATGAAAACTTTAGCCTATATTCATTCATGGAAAAGTCTGGCCGACATTCAGGGGGCCGCCATACAATGGCCTCGAAAAACAAGCCGAGTACTGAAACTAGATATCATAAGACGCCACTACAGCTTCAAAACAAGTTTTCTTAAAATACAAAGCAGGCAACTTTTCTACAGTTGAGTGGGATATTAAGTGATACACAGAAAACAGGTATGAAGAGATATACAAATTGGCAATACAAGCATAAATTGACAAATATTTGCAAGCAGTCTCCACAATAAATGGTGCAACATTACTGGATATGCCTCGTTCTTTTATTTTATGCATTGCAATAGACACACACTCAATGCATACAGCTTCCACCAGAGTCCACCGAAAAATCTACTTGCATAACTGCTTGAGTGGTAGCACACTATGCCTGCGAGTAATAAGCCAGTACAAAGGTTATACCAGTGCAGTGCATCAAGATATTATCCGTTCTTAGTCTTGAAAGACTAGCATGTTTGATACTTGCTCATCATGCCAGGAATTAGGAACTTTCGCATACTATGTCAATGATACAAGGCAATCATTCTTCAACCAGAAGAATGCTACTTGCAGAACAGTGGCTGGCTTTCGCCAAGTGGAAATACTTCAAAAAAGCATAGCATTGCATCCGTCATGGAAAAAGAAAGAAAGCAAATGTGTGATAGCATTCATGTAGCCAAGGAGTGGGCAGCAGACTCGGAAAACAATTCAATTGCAGTAAAGCCATGGAGTACATACGTAAGCCCATGGGCACTTGTGACCCTCTCTTCCTTGTTCAAGCACAATTAGTTCCCACGGAGTGCCACAGCATTAAAATTTTCCCCCGTATGTTCATATGTACTGTCTCTGAATCCCATGCATACTCCCGTTGGGCTGTCACTTGTCAGAGAAATGATAAATTAACAGGCTAGTAGTTCCAGTACTACCCTAACGCTGAGAGGCTACTACGTACGAATTGGGATGGAGTGCATGAAAGGAAAAGGGCACAGGACGACATGTAGGGAAGAACGGTGGGGCAGGCCCTCAGGTGCACTCCAGCTCCATGGTGATGTCGTCTTCGCCAGTGGAAAGCACCGCAGCCGTGATGAAGCCGATGCGCGAGACCCTGAGGATCACCTCGACAAACTGCAGCTTCCAGACGTCACTCTCGGTGGCTGTCGCATTCGGGTCACGCACCAGCCCAAAACCGCACTCGAAGAGTCCCATGCAGCTGTTGTACTCGTGCACGACACCACTCACGTTGATGCGCGCCAGTCCATGTTCCTCCACTTCGCACTTGACCGAGCGCACATTGGGATGGAACATGCGGCGGGCACCCCCGGCCAGCTGCCACAAAAAACGTGAGGCTGGCTCCGAACCCCGGATTGAGAGCACGCGTGGAGGGTTCTCCCTTCCAGCAAGCTTCTCAAAGCATTGCACCTGCAGGTTCAGAAAAAAAAAAGGTTTGTAAGCCACTAAGTTTTGTCATACACCACCATGCAGCGGTGCAAGCCCGATCAAACGCATGCACACACACTTGGACACACACAGAAAAAAAAAGTAACATTAAAAATAATATAATCAAATAAAAGTTGAGAGCAACAGCAAAAATGGCAACTTGAACTGTATACCATGAAGAGCACTTGTATAACATGAACAGCACCATGTAAAACCATTCAATATACAGGTTAATGACCAACAGATGAATTAAAAAAGAAAGAACAACAGGGCAATTCAATGTGGAAGCTGCTGCTGTATGAACGAATGGGGAGACCGGCATCAATGAGACACCTCAAAGATTATTTTCTTTCTTAGAAAAAAAATTTTACAGTAAAACTGCAATTATAATAAAAACTATTCATATGCCTTTCATTGAGGTATAGAGCTGATTTTTAATTGGAGCACAATGTGCTGTAAATATTGTCATTATGTGGTCACAACAGAATGAATATTTTTTGAAATTCACAATTTCTTCTCTATGATTTACAAACTTTTGTGGTCTGAAAACACTTTTAATGCACGATATATCTTCGGCGCAGTAAGTACTTGTTGAACGGATGTTCATACATAGTGCAATATTACACAATTAAGAACATGGAAGACTTTGACAAGATTTCTACAGGCATAGATAGCAGGAAAATTGCAGTTCCGTTTTTTAGCACCGAACACCTTACACAAATGCCTTGGTAATATGTAAACTAAGTTTGGTATTGAAACAAGAAATGACATTCTCAAAATAAATTACCTGACAAAAATCATTGGGATGACATAATGCAAGATTTGGAAGTCTTCGAAGTGACTAAATGTTTTTTTTTTTTCACTTTGAAGTATTCGAGCAAGTTACTAGCAATGTAGGGAACTATGCGAACGACGACAAAGCAGCAAGAAACGGCAAGCCACAACATTGGTGCACACGCGCGACCCGAGCTTGCGCTTGTTTGTATTTTCGGCCTGTTGACGTTCCTCGCTCTTCTGGCGTTCCTCGGCCTTCCAGTAGGTCTGTACGTAAATAAACTATGTGACATCTGGTGGGCGGCGAGGCAGGTTGAGCATATGACATACGCTGTTGCGTAGGCCGAGCAGCGACGACGGCGTACGTGAGAGGTGTAGTGACAGGTGGTTGCTGATGCATCGGTGGAAAGGCTTCAGCGACTTGGGTCCGAATGGCGTGTTGGAGGTCCGGTGCCAAAACTTGGGCGGGCTCATGTGTCAGTGGCAGCAGTGACAGCTGGTGCACTACCTCTTCGCGGACGAAGTCCTTGATTGTCGAAAGCAGCGGCTGCTGATCGGTAGGATGGGCAGCTAGGTGCAAGCTTGCGAGCGTGTCTGGCGTCGTGAGGGCTTGACGAGCAATTGCGCGCTGCCTACGCTACTCATCGAAGCTCTGACAGAAGGAAACAAGCATAGCAATTTTGGGGGGATTTCTCACGAGCAGCATCTGAAAGGCGCCGTCGTCAATGCCTTTCAAAATGTGCCTGATTTTTTCTTCCTCAGGCATGGTAGAGTTGACGCGGTTGCATAGATGCAACATATCTTAAATGTAGCCCGTGTAGGTCTCGCCTGGTTGCTGCGCATGGTGACCTAAACGCTGCTCGGCTTGAAGCTTGCGTGCCGCAGGTCGTCCAAAGACGTCCGCAATAGCAGTCTTGAATGCAGACCACGTAGGAATGTCAGCAGCGTGGTTATTAAACCTCAGTTGCGCGGTGTCCGCAAGGTAGAAAGTGACATAGCCCAGCTTACTTGGGTCGTCCTATTTGTTACTTGCACCGACTTTGTCGTACCTCGCCAACCAATCTTCGACGTCCGACTCAGTGAAGCCCGTGAATTTAGGAGGATCTCGTTGAGGATACACGGCGCCGCAAGTGACATGGACCGTCGAAGGTCCCGCCTGGAGAGGCGTCTTGGTGGCCATGTTTGTGTCACGTAGAGGGGAAAGCTTACGGGAGCGAAGTTCCAGATTTGTATGGGAGTCCACACACCTCCACCAGATGTCACGTAGTTTATTTACGTACAGACCTATTGGAAGGCCGAGGCACGCCAGAAGAGCAAGGAACGTCAACAGGCCGAAAATACAAACAAACGCAAGCTCGGGTCGCGCGTGTGCACCAACGCTGTGGCTTGCCGTTTCTTGCTGCTTCGTCGTCGTTCGCATAGTTCCTTACAAACGCAATAAATCAGAGGTTAGCATGGCAGAATTACCGGAACGTGCCGAGCGAGATGCCCCCCCCCCCCCTTCTCCTCTACTGCCAAACATAATCCGACTAGATTTGGGAGGGGCGCTTGCTCGGTCCTCGACCATTCAATATAGCAGTGGGAAAGTCGCTAAAAACTAAAAATTCCCATCCATGTTTCTAATTAAATGCTTCATTTATAAAGCATTTCATAAACAACATTAGATAAGCATTCAGTGTACTCATTCTATTGGTCTTCTTGCACAAACGGTGCTCGCCTTGAAAAAAAAAAGTGGCTGCAGGGGAGAAGGTGGACAAGGGGCGCTTGCTTCCACATTTACGGTATCGGCCCCCAGCACGGTGTCAAACCTCCTCCGGCCCCCAGCACGGTGTCAAACCTCCTCCCAGGGTTGCAGATTTGGCTACAATATGCCAGATTGGCAACATTTAAAAGGCCGCGGCGGCAAAAAAATTACGTTGGCTACCTTTTGAATATTATTTTAACACAAGCATGAAAAGCCAATATACGCTAAAACAGACCGTAACTATAAAAAAAGTATTAAGTGTTCATTCACGTTGCTGGCTGCGGCTCCCTCGGTGTAATCGCATTTTTTTCACTCAGTATACTGGAAGCAATCGCGTGCACCTAAAATGCGACCCGGCCGTCATTGTTTTCTCATTACTAATGGAACTCTCATAAGTTAGGCAGCATTGTAACGTAGCTGGCGAGGAACACGTTCGCTGCTGTCCGCCTCACGCGCTAATGCTCTCAGCTGTATAGGTGGCGCCACCCTAGGCGAACGTAGTCGAAAATTTCATGCGCTCAGCTCATAGAAGCCTTTGCACAGTGAGATGCGTGCGCTGTTTTTGTAGTCGGTTTTTATTATTGTTTAATATTTTCAGTGCCGACTCTGCTGCACTTGTCAGCCATGATGTTTTTGATGTCAACTGATCTATTTTATTTGTTTGGAAATGACGAGCCCGGTTTTCTTCACTGTACACGCGCGTGATGCACTGCATGTGTTCCTTACGTGAATGTGTCTAAGCTGTTGTTTGCGTGATTTGTTAACACAGACGCAACAAAAAAACATTTGCATGCGAGCGGCCCAGCCAATTTTGTTTTTCTGTGACTCTAGCTAAAGTCTGCAGATCCCGACATCTGTAATTGGGCTGATTAGGATGAACGCTTCGAAAACCTAGCCAAGAGATGTAATTCACATTAAAACAGCGCCAAAAATAAAGAACAAAAAAAAAGAAGGAGACAGACAGTGGGGCTGACTTACAACAAGATTTATTTGCTGGAGCCGTGCAATATATATTTGAGCAGTATCTGACAAATATATGAGGAACGATAAAACAAAGATAAAAAAACAAGAAACACTTATGACTGCGTAATTAGAGTGATAGCGCCATGAACATCACGTGTACAAGCGTTTTGAAGAAAATCTATTTCTTTCTGTGACTGAGCAATCGAAGGCCTGCTGACTCATACACTGCCTAGCCTTGCCATTTCTGCGGACTCATTATATTTCATGTATCATCTGGTCCCGATCACACTTAGCCACAGCACAATGCTGAAAGTTAGAGGAGCAGCCGCAGTCTCAGCAACACATGCCAAGACTGCCACTGAGGCTGCTGAAACGGCAAGGCTGGACAGTGTATGTGTCAGTAGGTCTTCGATTGTTCTATCACAGCAAGAAATAGATTTTCTTCAGAACGCTTGTGCACATAATTTTCACGCCGTGATATCACAATGATTATGTAGACATAGGTGTTTTCTGTTTTTTACCGTTCCTCATATATTTGCCAGACACTGTTGTAGCAGAATAGCAGGGAGGCAAAACCTTTCTTTACAGGACGACGACAGAGAGTCAAGACGTCTTTTCAGTACGAATGCATCACGAAGACTTGTCTATTTTACAGTATGTACACCACTCTCGTCAAGAGGGAAACGGAAAGTAAAAAACGTGCAGAGAAACACAAGTATACATATAGTCAAAAAGAGTTTTCTCTGCCCTCCGCACATGCATCGTTTTTCAGCAACTCAGGTAGTTAACACAGTCGGTCCCTGCGACCTTAAGCCTTTCTTCCACGGTAGTCATGTAGCTCATAAAGGCGCGCTAACGTCGAGAACGCTCTCCCCTTTTTTTGGACCACTTGTAGTCTCCTTTGAAAAGTGCCGCTGCTGCCTGCAAACACGTATTCCCCAAGTTGCCCCTTTCGTGCCTTTTCGCCGCGGGTCCTTCACGGGTCATTCAATTAACGTTCCTCACAAGCGGCGGTTTGTTTACATTTTGCGACAAATACAACAGACACTGCTCAAGTGTATATTGCCTGGTTCCAGCAAATAAATCTTATTGTAAGTTAGTGCTGCTCTTTGTCTCCTCCTTTTTAACAGCTTCTGGCTGGCTACTTTGGCTTAACTTTGTGACTTTTCTTTCTCTTCGTAGATCTGGTGACTCTGCCCCTTCGCTTTTTCTTTTGCTACTTCCTATTTGAAGGCAATTATGGCAATTTTGACCTAAGATGTGATTTCCACTAGTAACCTATGTGGGCTGAAAATTAACATGATTTCTAATATAGTTCTATAGATTTGTGTCAATCACCAAACTTTTGCACTTAACCTGCAAAGTTTCTACCCCTACGTTCTGTGCTGTTTCATGCAACTTGCCCCATCGCCTCAAAAGGCTGCCAAGCCCTACAATAAAACAACACAATTTTTTTCAAATAAACTTGATATGGTCGCCAATGTGGTTGGGACATTTGGCGTTGAATGACTCAGACAAAAGTTTCAGTGAAAACGAAACATTGAAGGGACACTAAAGAGCAAAACGATTTGTCACGTATTTTAGTGGAGTACAATTTCACAAAACTGAAAACACACTGTAACCACAAGATGATACTTGATAAGCGAGGAATGCGCAAAAGAAAATGGAGGTGGAAACGCCACATTGGAATTCCCATACCAAGCCCTATGACATCATAGATATTGAAGGTGTTTGCTCGGTCCTAGGTACTTCTAATCGATCAATATTGCTACGTGCCAGTGCATGGAGTTGAAGAAGACAAAGCATATAGACTGGCGCGAGCTAATCTCTGCAACTACCCCTTCTAGTCGGTCTCCTTCTCGTAACATATTTGGTGGAGTTGTGTGATTCACGTCCTCGCCACGGAACTCCGAAGCGGATGCTCCCTCGCGGCTTTCAACATGACCACTCAAGACTCAGCTACATCCTCTCCGGTCGCCCGCCCTTCTGCCCGGCCTGTCAACCCAACGCCCGCAACAACTTTCGTGACGCTTCCCGCCCCTCAAAGACCCTGGCGTGGTCTCGGGCAGTAAGGGTTCCGACGTCGACCAGTGGCTACGCTGTATGAACACGTCAGCGCCACTTACAGGTGGTATCCCACACTTATGCCCGCAAACGTCATCTTTTATCTCGACGAAACCCCTCGTGTTTGGTTTGACAGCCACGAGCATGACATTAAAAGCTGGGACAGCTTCAAAGAAAAGATCCGTGAGCTTTTTGGCAGCCCCTTGGTCGTCGAGAAGCTGCAAAGAACGAGTTGTCGACTCGCGCACAATCTACCACGGAGTCCTACATCAGTTACATTCAGGCTGTCCTCTCACTATCGTGCCAAGTTGACGAAAGCATGTCCGAGCCTGACAAAGTTACTCATATTCTAAAGGGTATCGCCGACAATCGGAATACTGTTGGTATTCAACAATGTGTCATCTGTTGATGCGCTTATTCAAGAATGCCGCCGGTTCCAGCAAGCTAAAAGCAGGCACATCTCCCATCAGTTTCAGCGCTTTCCGAACACCGCTGCAACGTCCTCGTACCTTGACACATATCATCCACCAGACACCTGCGACAACTTGACGCGACTCGTCAGGCGAGAGCTTGAAGCGGCTGCTCCAGCTAAGGTGAGACCGATGTCCCCTGACCCCTCTCCTCCAATTACGTTGCCCTTCATTCAAGCAGTCGTCCGGCAGGAAATCGCCAGCTTGGGAATTCACTCTATTTCACCGCCTTCCTGCACCAACTTCCAGCCCGAATACACGCCTGCACATCCCTTCCCGACCGGCTCTCCCTCAACTTTCCGTAATCCGTGCGCGTGGCGAACGCACGATGACAAGCCAATCTGCTTCTCGTGTCACCGAATCGGGCACATTTCTCATCATTGCAGAAGTCGCTGGGGTCCTCCTGCACAAGCCTCTTCTCGTCCCTTCCATGCACATCCTACCTATCGCCATGAGACCAGCCACGAACATTTGTCCAGGAACCTGCTACTGAACAACCGCTACTCCTGCTCACCACACCCCCCAACGTCCCTAGTCTCGTTCTCCACAGCACCGCCGACCGTCTTCCCCGCCTTCCCACGAGGTTCCCCAGTGGAAAAACTAAGTGTTGCGGCTCCCGGAGGTGGCGCTGCATCGCTTAGACTGACAGAAATCCTCTCTTGTCGATACAGACAAAAGGGAACCTTATAGACGTACAACTAGACGGCGTACATGTCACTGCTCTTGTCGACACCGGCGCTCAGCTTTCCGTGATAACGAGTGATTTGGCCGCAAGCTCAAGAAGGTTCTCACACCTGCGACCACTCAGTTCGTCCGTGTTGCGGATGGCGGAATAGCATCTATCATTGGAATGCGCTCCGCTCGTGTAAGCATTGTGGATCGACACACAGTTGTTCTCTTCACCGTGCTTGATAAATGTCCCCACGACGTAATCTTAGGCTTCGACTTCCTGTCCGCGCATTCTGCCCTCATAGACTGTTTCGACCAGTATGCTCTGTTTACACTCGCCCACAACAGAACCTCTTGCACAACGGCCGAGTCGCCTCTGCACAACAGGACATGCGCGCCTCCCTCCACAGACACTGACCTACGTAGAGCTCGTCTCAATACCCCAGTTCCTGAAGGTGACTATGTTCTGACCCCTATCACCGATGTCTACATAAACCACGGCTTCACATTACCACACACCATTCTGTCCGTCGCAGGAAATTCTACATGCCTCCCAGTTGTCAAATTTAGCTTGACACCTCAAGTGCTGCCACAAGAGAACTCTTTGGCGTTGCTCTGCACCTTAGAAGACAATGATGTAGATGTTTACACGATGGCTGCTCCTTCTGACCCCCTACGCTCAACATCAATCCGACACTTGCTCCGACAGCGCTATTACGTCGATGATCGCTTCCACTTAACGCCGGCAGCAGACTGACGAGCTCCACCGGGTTCTGCTGTCCTACATGAACGTTTTTGACCTCAGCGGCCGTCCGTTGGGGAAAGCTACTGGGTATAACTCACCGCATAACACTGGTAATGAGCATCCTATTCATAGACGTCCATATCTGGTGTCGGCAGCCGAGCGTCACATTATCCAAAGTGAGGTCGACAAAATCCTCGTAAGAAAGATGGTGCATGGCGTTTCTGCATTGATTATCGACACCTCAACAAAATTTACCAAAAAAGACGTGTACCCTCTGCGACGAATAGATGATGCGCTTGATTGCCTCTATGGGTCCCACTATTTTTCCTTCATAGACCTTCGCTCTAACTACTGGCAGATAGAGGTAGATGAAATGGACCGTGAAAAGACGGCATTCATCACCCCCGATGGCCTATATCAGTTCAAGGTCACGCCCTTCGGCCTTTGTAACGCTCCATCCACCTTCGAACGAATGATGGACTCCCTGCTCAAAGGATTCAAATGATCCACACGTACGACGTCATTGTCTTTTCACCAACATTTGAAACTTATATAGAGCGCCTCTCAACATTTTAGGCATCTTCTGTCGCGCTGGCCTGCAGTTCAACTCGTCCAAATGTCACCTTGGACGCCATCGAATCACAGTACTTGGCCCTTTATCAGACGCCAACGATGTACAACCAGACCAAGCAAAAATCAGTGCCGTCGAAAACTTTCCTGTACCATGATCTGCGAAGAATGGTCGCAGCTTTATCACTCTATGTTCCTACTTCGGACGCTTTGTGAAAAATATTGCGCACACAGCGAGGCCGCTTAGGCAGTTCCTCAAGAAAGACGTCCCGTTTTACAGCGCTCCAAAAGGCTTTTGCATTCTCGACTCTCATCGCTTTTCTCACTACTCTGATTCTGGCACACTTCAACCCTGCTGCCCCTATGGAAATCCGTACAGATGCAAGTGGAAATGGCATTGGTGCAGCGCTGGCTCAGAAACAACATGGCCGTGATTGCATTATTGCATATGCCAGCCGCCCCCTATCCGCCCCTGGACGTAACAATTCGATCACAGAGCGTGAGTGCTTAGCTCTTGTATGGGCGGTGGCGAAATTCCGACCTTATCTATACGGATGCCCATTTTCGGTAATTACCGACCACCACGCGCTCTGCTGGCTCAACTCTCTGAAATATCCATCAGGCCGCCTTAGTCGCTGGGCTTTGCGCCTGCAAGAGTTTTCCTATTCAGTGGTCTACAAATCTGGCCACCTACACCGTGATGCCGATTGCCTCTCTCGGTACCCTGTCGACGATCCTGAGGACACTGACGAGCCCACGGAGAACTCTATCTTGTGAGTGTCCAACTTTCTTAATATTGGGGAAGAACAGAAGCGTGATCCAGAGCTGCTTGACATCAGCCGTATGGAATCCTCCACAAATGATGCTTCCGTCCGCTACTTTGTCATTCAAAAGGGTGTGCTATACCGTCGCAATTCCGACCAGACGGGCCCGACCTTCTCATTGTTGTGCCTAAGCATTTGCGCCGCTGTTTTCTCACCAAACTTCAGAGCACTCCCACGGCTGGACACTTTGGCGTACCACACACGTATGAGCGCGTCCGGCACCGTTTCTTCTGGCCAGGACTTGCTCGCTCGGTACACCGATACGTTGCCCCGTCTGACCTATGCCAACGTCGTAAAACACTGTCCCTGCTACTCGCAGGCCCCCTTCAACCAATTGACATACCCGCGGAACCATTTTGCTGTGTTGGGTTAGACCTGCTTGGTCCTTTTAGCACATCCACATTGGGAAACAAATGGATAGCCATGATTATAGACTACGCTACACACTACGCTATTACGCGAGCTCTACCGACTAGCTGTGCCACCAACGTCGCTGAAGTCTTGTTACAGGGCGTTATATTGATTCACGGTGCTTTGGGCAGCTTCTCACAGACCGTGGCCGTACATTTCTATCCCAAGTCATTGCCGATATTCTGCATTCTTGTTCCACGCAACACACAATGACAACCACTTACCACCCTCAAACAAACGGCCTCACGGAACGATTTAACGTACTCTAACAAATATGCTCGCTATGTACGTGTCGCCCGACCACCGAGACTGGGACCTTGCCTTACCCTACGCAACTTTCGCGTATAATTCATCCTGCCACGACACAGCGGGCTTTTCGCCGTTCTACCTATTGTACAGAAGAGAGCCGACTTTACCCCTGGACACAGTCATCTCAGCTAAACAGCTCGTCCATCAGCGAGTATGCCCGCGACGCGATTGCGCGAGCCAATCATGCCCGTTGGCTCGCTCACGCTCAGCTGATGGCGTCGCAAACCAACAATGCGGTCAGTAAGATGCGGAACATAGAGACGTACATTTCGCTCCCGGTATCCTCATTTTACTTTGGTCCCCTCATCGTCGGCTGGGCCTATCACAAATACTTTTGACTCATCACACAGGACCCTACTGTATCTTGGGTCAAGTAACACCTGTCACAGACGAAATCAGCCCCATCTATCCATCATCATCTACTGTGTGGTCCAGTGATATTGTACACGTCTCGCGGATCACAGGATCAAGCCACTACAAGAATGATACATCAGATTAACACCTTTAGTGCACCACGTCGACGGTCCTCCATGAGGTCATGCTACGTGCCAGTGCATGGAGTTGTAGAAGACAAAGCATATAGACTGGCGCGAGCTAATCTCTGTGCTAGCGGCTGCTCGCTTAATGTAACTGTGTACATACATCTGTGACTACCCCTCCGAGTCGGTCTCCTTTTCGTAACAATATTCAGTACTTGTAATCTTTGGGTTCCAAAGACCTAGCATATCCTTTTCGTAACAATATTCAGTACATTGTAATCTTTGGGTTCCAAAGACCTAGCATATCAAGTTTAAGAAAATTTCACCAAGCCAATGTTGCGAAAACATGAAATATACATTTGAAACTTTTGACGCCGCACGCATACATTTTGCCATAAATATTCAGTACATTGTAATCTTTGGGTTCCAAAGACCTAGCATGTCAAGTTTAAGAAAAATTTCACCAAGCCAATGTTGCGAAAACATGAAATATACATTTGAAACTTTGACGCCGCGCGCATACATTTTGCCATAAAATTTAAAAATGACACTCAGTCTTGATTTTCTCCGCTAATGATGTACTTATGATAGTGAAGCATATAGCAGTAGAGTTCTCAGGGTATATTTTGTCAATTTAGACCAAGTAACTGCTTCTCTTCAACGTCCCTTCAAAGAGGTTAACTGTGCTACATGTACAAAGAAGGCAAAACAGCACAGGAATTCTGACAAACACGAAGGAAAATAGACGATGACAGGTGCTGATTTAGAGTCATAAGTCAGCGCCTGCCGTCTGTCTTTCTTTGTGTTTGTCAAAATTTCAAAGCTGTTTTCCCCTTCAGGAAGTTGCTTGTACGGCAAGTTGGTACACACTTAGTTAACTACAAATGAAGCCACAAAATGTCAAAATCGGAAAAAAGCTGAGCAGCAGAAACAGATAGAGAGCAGAGACGTTGCAGAGACGTCAGTTGTTAGTGCCACGTCTTCGCTCTCTGTCCGTTTCTGCCACTCCTTTTTTTCCGATTTCGACATTTTTGTGGCTTCATTTGTAGTTAACTGTTTTCCCCTCTTTGCATTGCGTACAAACTCGCCAAGCTTTAACCTTAATGTGCTACATGCAAGTCTGAATAGAGGAGACTATCATATTAGTAGCCTGTTCCATGCTGCCTTCTGCGTGAAATCGCAAAGTGGCCAGCATAGGGTTTCTTACAATTAACTAGAGAGAACTCTGACGCTGCAATCGTTCAGCAACCATGGGAATAATGGAGTACACAGATTTGCCTAATCTTCGTACTTGCGGGCAGCGAATTGCACTTGTGGCTTCGTTTGTTGCTGTCTTTCGCTTTGTTTCGAATAAAAAACGAACCCTTCGAACTTCGCGACCTGATTTGAAATGGTAAGCCTAAAAAAATTAAAGTGGTGAAATGCAAAATGCTGAAACACTTCCGGATTATTGTTTCGTTACAAAGCAGCTTCAAGCCATGCGAAGCCAAAATAAACGGAAAGTTCGATGACTAGGCAAATCCGTCTACTACCCCATAATTTCCCTGATCACTGATACGCCATGCATTG